>OVBE01000329.1:0-54283 GCA_900406425.1 Iberis pinnata
ATTGATAGTGTAGTGTAGGGAAAACCATATCATTCTCACATTTCACCCCGAAAATCTTACCTATCAGTACTACGACGCTTTGGATGAGATGACGGAGAAGGTGCAAAAGTTGCATGCGCCAGAATCTAAGAATCAGGCGTCTCAAGATCTACACCACTTGGTTTATGAAAAGCTCAATCAAGGAAAGCTGGTGGTGACGACAATGGAGACTGAACAAACATGGACGGCGACTCATGTGCCCTAAAAACCAGGGGAAAAGAACAAAAATCTCCTGGACAGTCTGGGTTATAGACGTTCGCAATAGAGAGTGGCACAGACGGAATTCTTAAGGTTGAATCGGACATCAACGATGATGGAGACTGGTGAACAAGACGAGAGATTCTTGAGAACAGCCGATTCATGATGTAGACAGAGAAATGGATGCAAGAGATTAGAGAGAGAGGAAACTCCTTTTTGTGAACAATGAAACGATGTGACTGTTCAGAACACGTGTAACCCTAAGGATTTCAATAGTCGCCTTCCCGCCAACCAAATTTGTGCTAGAGAACATCGAATGGGCCTAGAAACACTTCATATATTGTCTACAGACATGTGAATAAAGATCTTGAGAAATGCAATTCGGCCCAATCCTATTACAATATTTAGACATATGTCATCTCCATAAGAACCTGAGATTATTATACATTCAGAAACATTAGGCAACCACTTAAACATTTACAGATTAGGTACAAAAGAAAATACGTGTATGGATCAATTTAGAGCATGTATTGTTGTGCACAACATATCGATTCACCAACCCACTATAATAAAGTTGAGTTAAACAAGAATGAGGGTGTAGAATGAACCAAAAAATCGGAATCATTGATGCGAGAAAAAGTGACTAGTCTTTCACACTGGCATGCCTTTATCCAGTGAAAAACCACATTTTCAACCTTCAAAATAATCACAAGGCGGCTAGAATTTCCTTTGGGTATAGATGAGTTGAGTATCATCATGTGATTTTTCTGATATTCAACCAAATGATTTTTTAAAAAATAAATACCCAAAGCTCTTTGACCTCCTTGAGATGCATTCAGTTGTATGTGTGCTCACATGTGATGGCATGACATGTAGCTCTTTTTCATTGTTCATAAAGGTAGTATCATAGTACTTATCATGTTGAGCTCCTTGGTCACACCCTCATATGTTATGCCAACAAGCCAGATATCACATACTCCAATAGATTTTCCCAGGTTGATAATCTATTGAAGTCAAGTGGTTTAGTGAATATGTCAGCTAATTGAAACTCTATGCTCACATGATCCACTACTACAATCTTATCTTTGACCAGTTCTCTAATGAAATGGTGCCTTATATCGTTGTTTTTGGTTCGTGAGTGTTGCACAAGATTCTTGGATATTTTAATTGCACTCTGATTGTCACAGTGTATTAGCATTGGTCCAGTCACATACCTATAATCATTACACATATGTTTCATCCACAACAATTGTGTGCAGCAACTTCCAAGAGCAATGTACTCAGCCTCTGCGGTTGACAGGGACACGCTGTTATGTTTTCTGCTCAGCCAAGATATCAGGTTGTTTCCTAGAAAGAAACCTCCTTCATTCGTGTTGCGTCTGTCATCAAGGATTCCAGCCCAGTCAACATCACAATATCCTTCCAGATTAGGATTAATGTCTTTGGTGTAATACATACCTAAGTTGGTTATTTCTTTCACATAATGTATTTGGTGTAATACTTACCTAAGTTAGTTGTTTCTTTCACATACTGTCTTTGGTGTAATACATACCTAAGTTGGTTGTTTCTTTCACATACTTCACAACTCTTTTCAAAGCCTGTAGATGTGACATCTTGGGTTGTGCTTGATATCTAGCACATACACCTACACTCAGGCTGATGTTGGTCGGCATGCTGTGAGATATACCAGAATTCTGATCATCCCTCGATAAAGTTTCTAATCAACATATTCCCAATCCTTATCTTTAAACATGTTACATGTGGTGCTCACATGAGTCTTTGATGTTTTACACAAGTCCATTCCAAAGTGTGTCACAAGATTCTTGGCATATGTACTTTGAGATATGAAGATTCCATCCTCCTTCTGTTGTACCTGCAAACCAAGAAAATATGTCAATTCTCCACACATGTTCATTTCAAATTCATGTTTCATGCATCTAACAAAATCATCTACAAGAGAGTCACTGGTGGACCCAAACACAATATCATCCACATAGATCTGAACCACCAATAAATTATGATCCTTGGTATAGTAAAACATGGTCTTGTATACACTTCCACGTATATATCCTTGTTCCAACAAGAATATGGTCAACCTCTTGTACCAAGCTTTGGGTACTTGTTTCAATCCATACAGGGCCTTCTTGAGTTGATAAACATGTTCAGGGTGATCTGAATCTTCAAATCCCTTAGGTTGTTACACATAAACTTCCTCTTGAAAAACCCTGTTTAGGAAAGCACTCTTGACATCCATTTGATGTAGCTTGAAACCCATGACACATGCCATACCAAGTAAAAACCTGATTAACTCTAGACGAGCCACTCGAGAAAAGGTTTCATCAAAGTCAATTCCTTTTACTTGTGAGTATCCATGTGCAACCAGCATTGCCTTGTTTCGAACAACATGCCCTGTTTCATCTATCTTGTTCTTGAAGATCCATTTGGTACCTACAACATTGACGTTTTCAGGACGTGGCACTAGCACCACACTTTGCTTCGTTCAAACTACTATAGCTTCTCTTGCATTGACCCAATCCAGTATTCATCCTCCAAGGCTTCTTTATGTGACTTTGACTTAATTGTGGACACAAACAAAAGTATCCAACCATTTCTCTGAAATTATCTTCTTTGCCTAGTTATTCTGCCATTTGTTACCTTCCCAATAACATCTTTTTCTGGGTGATTCCGATGTACACTTGGTTGATCCAGTATCTGCCTTTCTTCATATGTTTCTTTATCTTCTATTTTCACCATCCCTTCAGTTTTAGCGCAATTGTGTGTTGTCGGCTGTCTTGACACAGAGAGATCAAGACTGGTGACACCTTTAGTGAGGTGTTAAAGATCATCAAAGACAATATTCACAGTTTCCATGACAATCTTGGTTTGTTTGTTGAAAACCTTGTATGTTCTGCTTACAACAGAATATCTCATAAAGATCTTTTCATTACTCATTGCATCAAACTTGCCTAGTTGTTCCTTGTCATTGAGTATGTAACACACATATCCAAAAACATGGAAGTAACTCACACTTGGTAATTTTCCTTTCCGTATTTCATAGGGTGTAGCCGAGTATGCCCTACCTGACATACACTATGTTGATGAAATAGCATGTTGTGCTTACATCTTTAGCCCATAAGTGTTTAGCTACTTTGTTTGCATGTAACATGGTTCTAGCCATTTCTTTTAATGTCATGTTCTTTCACTCAACTACTCCATTCTGTTGGGGAGTCTTTGGTGCTGACACTTGGTGTGTAATAGCATGGTCTGCACAGAATTTCTCAAAAGTTTCATTATGAAATTCACCTCCACGGTCACTTCTGATGGTCTTAATACCCCATTTTTCATTCTTTAGTTGCAAATCCAAGATTCTAAAACTCTATGGTTTCTGACTTCTCTTTCAGAAATCTTACCCAGGTGTATCTTGTTTAGTCGTCAACTAGTACAAAAATGTATCTCTTTCCAGGAATGCTCTCAACCTGGAATGGTCCCATCAGATCCATATGAACAAGATCCAGGGGACTATTCGTGGTGATTTTAGACACTTTGGATGATGAAATTTGATCTGTTTACCTTGTGAGCATTGACCACATACGAACTTGTCATATCCTTTCAACTTGGGTAATCCTCTAACTAGTTCATTGTTTTCCCGTTTCACCAATTTTCTGACATTCACATGTCCCATATTTTGGTGAAAAATGTCTAGTTTGCTAGGAATTATAGCAGTTAGACATTTCCCTGTTGGTTTCCACATATAAAAGTGCTCCCTGTTCTTATTCCCTGAAGTTTCACATCACTTGATTAATCAACAGCTTGACAGTGTTTCTTAGTAAACGTCACAACTATTCCTTCATCACATAGCTGACTAATGCTGATCAGATTGGTTGTTAATCCTTCAACCAAATATACATTTTTCAGTTTCGGATTACTTTTTCTGTTGGTATCACCTCGTCCTCTTATCTGTCCTTTTACTCCCCCACCAAAGGTGACTTTCCCAATGTTTTCTGCCTTGAAACCTTCTAATGCTTCAGTTTTTCCAGTCATGTGCCTAATACTATCAAAATACTAGGCTCCAGCTTGTTTAACCTCATGTTTTATCTTATTACTTAAGGCTGAGTAGCAATACAGAAATTCTTTTCTTATCCATAAAATTTCCTTGTAGCGCTTGTCAACATGATAATCTTATTGATGAAGGACCTAAAAAATTTTGTCACCCCACCAATAGCAGTTAGTCTTGATATCTCCAAATTCTCCACACTAACTGCAGGGCTTGTAGGGTCTACTGTCTGTGCGAATGAGTTCGACGAGTCATAGCTTTAGTTCCTCAACTCTCACTTTTCTGTTTCTGAGCTATTTTAGGTCAGACTTTCTCCTTGTTATGACCATCTGTTGCCTTAACAAAGGTGGTAGTAGCTCCAGATAATCCTTAATAGCCAAGTCCCTAGTCAGTACCTGATCTTCCCAATGTGAGAAGTTTATCAAGATCCTTAGTCCCTTTGGGAGCATCTTAACTTGTTGCAGTTGTCCCTGAAGTTCATGTTGTAACAACTATGTCTTCCCTTCTTCTTCTTGATGTTCATTTCCAAGAATTTCAATAACTTCAATTGGCGTTTGATTCTCCTGTGTTATCTCTGTGTTATGTGCTTTGAGAAGCACTAGGTTTTCGCACAAGATCTTGTTTTCTTTTACCAGTGGCATCACACCATCAAAGTCAGACATGAATCTTCTTCAATTATACCAACATAAGCTACAAGATTGAGCAATTCTTCCTCACTGTCATCATCAGATTCGGTGTCCTCACTATCATCTTGACTCACAAAGGATTTTTCTTTCCGCTTCTGTGACTTAACAGACTCAGACTTGAGATGACCATATCTCTTACACTCGAAACATTTAATGGTTTCCTTCTTCTTTAGGTTTGGACACTCAGCCTTGAAAAGCCCAAAACCTTTGCATTCATGACACTGAATGTTATTGTCAATCTGATTATTATTCCTGTGATAACCCTTGTCATTGTCAGTTTTTTGTTCAGGCTTGCTCATACTAGAACGCTCACGTCGTTTTCATAATTCTTGAAATATTTCTTGACAATGAGACTGACAATGTCTTCTAATCAAATGTTGGTTGTTCGGAGGCTGTGAAAGCAACACAACTTTTCCTTTTGGGCTCCTCCTATTTGATTTCAAGTTCTCTGGCTTGCATCATACCAACAACTGATGTCTCTGTATTTTTATGGTTTTTAGAATTCATTTAGCATCAATTTTTAGGTCTTTAGGTGTTCATATGTCGCATTATAGATGTTATTGGCAAATTTGTGATTTTTAGGGATTTTTGCATTAGCATTTACATATAAATGCATTTTGGAGATTTTTCAGGACTTTGAGGAGCTTTCAGGACGATTTGTGAGAATTCATAAGAGGAACAGAAAATGCATGGAATGGAACCAGACCGACAAGCCAAGACAAAGGTGACCAGACCACATCTCAGGTTTTGGCTTGATCACCATCGAGCCAAAGCCATCGAGCTACTTTCGGTCCGGCTCGACCATAAACCAAGTCCGGCTCGGCCACCTTGATCCTTATCTTGATATCGTGATCGAGCCACATCTACTTTGGCTCGACCTTTTTCTCTCGGCCACCTTGATCTTTGGCTTGATCCCGTGATCGAGCCACATCTACTCCGGCTCGATCACTTTTTTCTTCGGATCGATCATCTTTCGGCCATCTCTCTCTCTCGCCTCGACCGCAACTCTTCAACACGGCTTGAACATCTCGAACATGGCTCGATCATAAGCAACTCCTTGCTCCACCTCGATCGCGTGATTGAGCCAAGGAAAAGCTGGCTCGATCACACGCACATACTTCACCTCGATCTCATGCGAGCCCATACATGCTCCGACCTGACCAATTCGAATCAGGATGGACCTGATCCAATACCCAATTTAATTATTATATTTTGTCTATTATGCGTTTTAGGGCTTTTCCTAAATATTATATAAAGCCCTAAAACGCCTTCATTTGGGGGCAGTCTTTCTTTTTGCCATTTTTAGGTTTTGTCGTAGCTTTTATGTTTTCTCTCTTTTGTTCTTAGTGTTCTTCATGTCAAACGCATAATCTTTTAAGTTTTATGTTAATCTTCTGTTTTCTTTTACTTTCCTGCATAGATTAGGGTTGTGATCTATCTGGTGCATATTGATTTAAGTTTTTGAGCTTTTAATCTTCTGTTTAGTTTTGATCATCTCCTCTGTTTTGTTACTATTTCATTGATGTTCTTATTTTCAGGGTTGATGTTCTTGATGTTTTAGATCTTCATCTTCTGCATCTTTGTTCTGTTTTGTCTTTTTCTGTTTCAGGGTTTTAAAAAGTATGTTCTTAGTTGTTGACCCTTGATCTAAAATGTTTTCTTTAGTAGCTATGCTTCCATGTTCTTCTGATTTTTCATCCCATATGCTTTGTGAGTAGTGACCTAGGTTCCTTGAGGATGGGATAGGGTAATGTTTTTTCCTTGTTCCTAGGTGTCTAAGTTGTATGGTTTAATAGATCCCTTATGTTTCATTGCGTGTAATGCTGACATTTCGACCTAACCCGTTGAGATATGATCTTAGGCACTTCAACACCCGAAAAGTGATTTATTGAAGTGACATGATTTAGGTGATTTCAGAGATTTGCATCCCCTCCTAAGAAATTAGATGCTTAGGATATGCATCTGAGCCTAAGGAATTAGGTGTTTGGGAGGCTTATTGGCTTAGGTAGATGGTTCGTAATGCCTGTTAGGTGTACTTTCGCTAACGGGAGTTAGGTCTGGTTGTCATCTCGTTTAATTTAATTTACCAAGGGATTGGATTTGATTGCTTATGATTCTATCGTCTAGGGATTAGCTCATTATATGAGGTATGTTAGACATTTAGGGAGTTTGAGGAGGAACACTACCCAGTTACCCCATCCTTAGCGATCTTTTCTTTGATTGCATCCTTTTCACTCTTTTACATTTCCTCTATTTTTTACTTATCTTGCCTTTTACCCTTTTTACTTATGCATGTTTTCTTTTGCTCATGTTTTTAGTTTATGCATGTTTCATTTTACTTTGGACTTGTTAACAAAACCTCCTTCTTATTGTTAGCTTGACTTAAAAGAATCATTGCAATCTTGATTGTTAGCATTACACCCATTTGGATTGACACCCCATTTATACTACAATGACATGCATGTGTAATGGGGATTGATCGCTAAAAAAACTTGTTATCAACAACCTGTTCAAAGGACATCTCATCTGAGTTTTTTGCCACTTGAAGCGCCGACTTGTGTGACTGATACTGGCTTGGTATGCATCTCTAGAATTTCTTTACCTACTTCTTGTCCTTGTAAGTCTTTCCCAATATTCTAGATGCATTTCCATTGGATGAAAACTTCCAAATGAATTCCTCAATGTTCTCATCTTCCCTCATTTTAATTCTTTCAAACTTAGAAGCTAGAATATCCACTCTAAAGCATCTCACATCATCAGTTCCTTCATATGTAGCTTGGCGAATTTCTCAGGCTTGCTTTGCAGTCTTGCACCCTTGAACACGCTTGAACTGATTTTTGGTGAGTGAACACCAGATCATCGACAGTGCCTTGGAATTGTATTTAGACTTGAGTTTCTCATCATCAATCCATTCACTCGATTTTCTATCAACACATTCACCTTTTTCATTTTTATTATGAGGGGTAGTCCATCTTGACGTGACAACAGTCCACGCTTCCTCATCCAAACCCTTGAAAAGCTCTCGGATTTGGACTTTCACCATCCGAAATTGTCAGGATCTAGTAGCATCGATCGAGTCATTGGCAGTTGGGTGTTCTCCATCACTTGTCACAGGATCTTCACATGATTAAGTAGGACACATTTCCTTCTTCAGATGACTGCTCTGATACCAATTAAAAAAATAAAGAACACACAAATCCTTAACAAGACCTTTATTCTAAGATTTATCAACACATAATACAAGACTTCTTTTTGTTCTTGTACCACAAGTTATTCTCTCAATACACTTGTGTTTTTCTACACATAAACCCAAACATGTCTCTACCCCAAGATCTCTCACAGACTATCACACAATAAATTATCACTCAACCCTAAACCCAGAAAGACAGGTCTCAAAGTCACGAAGTTCTTTCGATCCTTTCACCTCTTTAATATCCCTCCAACCCTAGTTCTCCTTTCCTTTTTCTTTTGTGATTACTCTTTATTTTCTTTCATGTTTGCGAAATCTCTTTTTCCTCTTTTGAAATTTTTCATTTTTGATCTCAGCTCACATATTGATTCTTCTTCAAGTCATATTCTCGCTTCTTTAATCTTGACATTCTCTCAGTTCCGAACCAACTGCATCTTCATTTTTACTATTTATGGTTTGGTGTTAGTAGTGTTACCAAGATTAGAAGATCAATTTATTCATTTACCTTTTTTAATCTATTATCAATAACTGTCGCTAAAGTTTGTAGCGTCTGCAATTTTGTATTGTTTTTTTCTTCTCAATTCAGTTACTCGATTTAGTTGATGTGACCAGGGACAACTTAGCGAACATGATTTGGTTGATATCATTAGCAACACACAAAGGAATATAAATATGAATATTGTGTGATCATTTGACAATTTAAATTTATGCTTGTATTTTTTATTCATCATGAGACTGTTTAAAATTCATTTTCCAGAAGTTTGCTAGCTCATCTCTAAGTATAATAGGACAATTCATAAAAACTTTGATATCCAAAAAAAATTTAAAACTTTTTGGATGAGTTTTTGTTATGTAAATTTATTTACTTCCAAAACATCAAAGATTGAAATGCAAAGCAAACTCTCAATATTTACATTAGCTTAACGCTCTCCGGAATATAACGGATTGTATTCATTTGTTCAAAAATGGAATTAAAAAATTCTTCTTTCTTTGACTTTTAAATTCTACATCGAAAAAAGATTTTCAATGCATCTACCCTTAAAGAAAAGTGTAGCTTTTTCCTCCAATTGAATCAAACACGTCTAAAGATTGTTTTATTAAATTCATTCCACTTTATCTAGCAATAATTAAACATAATCAAGTGTATTGGATGCCTTTTTAAACTGTGGAATATGGAACCATTAGTTTTGAAAGTTGGAACCCTTGGAAGATAAACCTCTTAATTATTAATATCAAACATTTTTAAAAACGACTATATAGTTCTATATATAAGAGCTTTGAGTCCGACAAGTTGGGATATTAAATGGATAGTTATTTGTATATTCTATATATGATCAACAAATTAAAGTGTGAGTCACATATTTATATATAATATAAATTAAAGAGAAAAAATAATTATAATTCTTTATTCATATAATTAAATTTAAATCACTTTATTAAAGATAGGGATTAAAAAAACAAACCCCATACAAAAGATTTTGCTTTTCCTTTTAAAAGATATCTTTTTATAAAGTGTAATTTCCAAACCCAAAAGAAAGACATACTGAAAAGTTTAAGATTTGAAAGGAGAAAAAGAAAAGAAATGGGCAACCAACAAAAGTTAGTCACCAAATTCATGGAAACCCTAAAGAAAGAAGGAAAAAAATGGCGTAAGAAAAGATAATCTACCTTTACAAGTTACGCAAAATATATGTATATATAAATTAACATACAATCATGTTTTGTAATTTAATTTCATCTGTCCGGAACATGTAGTGAACATTTGTCTTTATAATACATATTCGTCTAGGAAATCTTGCACGCAATGTAATATTATGTAATTAGTAATCCATATACAAAACATGTGATCTCAATTTTTAAAAAAGGAGAATTATCTATAATAACTTATAAGTTAATAGACCCCACATTTTGATGTTGTATTGGAAGGGACGAGACGTGGAGATAAATGGATTCGAACATGTACAGAATGGAGATTATTCTTGAACTTCGCATTGCCACTTCAGAACCGTATATATGACTAAGGCCAAAGCTTGAAGTTTTTGTTAACGGTATCAAATAAAAGGTTAAAAAGATTTTTAATTAATTATATATACATATATATATATAACAGAGTGTACCAATAAAATACAAAAATTCGGATACAACTAACTCCAACGAAAAAATATTTACTAGAAATAATAAAAAAATAGGATGGAAAGGGCGATTAGGGTTTCAGAGGTTTCAGAACACAAATTGATTGAAGAAGGAGATGCTTTGATGGAGGATGTAGGTCGACCGCCTGACAATTCGAAGGAGGTATCGTCGTCTTGGGCAGAGAGGGTGAAGAAAGGGAATGGGAATTCGTATCCGGTGCCAGAATCGATTGTCGGTGATGAGTTTGTAAGGCAGAGAGTTCGAGTAGATTTCCCTAACGGTGATGAAGGTCAACCGGTGATTACAGTGGAGAAGGAGGTGATACAAGCTATGAACGGTTTGTGGCGAAATTGCCTCTATGTAAAGGTCTTGGGCAAGTCTCTATCTTTACCGACCTTGAACAGGCGCTTAAGGGAGATATGGAAACCAGTTGGAGATATGTGGGTCACGGATTTACCACGCCAATTCTTCCTGATCAGATTTGTAGAGGAAGATGATTATTTGTCTGTTTTTACAGGAGGGCCTTGGAGAGTCTTTGGGGCTTGTCTGTTAGTAAAGGCATGGGAAACAGATTTTGATCCGCTGGTTAATGAAATAGAAACAGCTCCAGTATGGGTGAGGATATCGCAATTGCCTCTTAATTTCTATCATAGGTTGATTCTCATGAAATTTGCGGAGAGCCTAGGTAAGCCGATTAAGGTGGATATGACTACCCTAAGAATGGAAAGAGCGGGATTTGCTCGAATATGTGTGGAAGTAAATCTGAAAAAAACAACTCAAGGGGTCTGTTGTGATTAATGGAGCAAGATACTATGTATCCTATGAAGGATTAAGTAATGTTTGCTCTTGTGGTTTTTATGGTCATACCATACAAGCTTGTCCTAAGAATCAAACAGATGAAGTACAATTGCGATTTGATAGAGGGAACAATATGGCTGAAGGGAATAATGTGGTGAAAGATAGTTCTAGTTTTATTGTAGCCAAGAAAATAGCAAAAATGGTAGATAAAGTTGCAGTTCCTATGTTGAAGAGTGGTTCGATTTTACCTAGAACAGACACAAGTAAAGCTTGTGTGAATGTTATAAATGCTTTCTCTATGTTAAAATCGGCAGTAGTAGAAGCTGGTAATGAAAGGGTGCATGTAGCAAAGCAGAAAGTAAGTGGACCAGAGCACGATTCTGGTAAGGAAGTAGTACATAAACCGAAGCAGATTGAGACTATTCAAACTCATGGGACGAAGGTGAATGGTGGTTCTCATCAACCAAAACAACAGTCAATTGTTTTTATGGGGGAACAGGTTAAGAAGGTTGGAGAAAGCTCAAAAGGTGCTGCTTTGAATAGTAGTACAATTTTAAAACAGAAGCAGAATTTCGGAAACAGCAGAAACCAGTGAGGGGGATTATCTTTGGAACGTCTAAAGGAGAGAATGTATCGGTTCTGATCGGGAAACGTCAACGTTTGGATGATGAGGCGGTGATTCCAAAAGGAACCAGTGATCTTATGATTACAAAAGATGATAATTTGGGGAGAGTTCCGTTGACAGATAAAAGTAATTTTATGGGTAGTGTTGGTGAGAAGACTCAGAACACAGCTACTGGTATGGAGATGGTCATAGGGGATGGTGATCGGGATAGGGAGAATAAGGCAGATTCTGCTTAATATTTCGCCCCGGTTCTTCTAACATTTACATTTTTTATGATGTTAAATTGCATTTTTTGGAATTTCCGGGGGATAAATAAGCCGAATATTCGACGTTCCGTCAAGTATATCTTGAAGAAATTTGAGACAGATGTATTGGCGTTGTTTGAAACTCATTCCAGTGGGGATAGAGCAGGGCGGATATGTGGTAATTTGGGCTTTGAGAACTCGTTTAGGATTGATGCAGTTGGTCAAAGTGGGGGTATTTGGTTACTGTGGAGATCAGGGATTGGAACAGTTGAAGTGTGAGTTCTACTACTCAATATATTCATCTTAGCATTGAACGTAACGGAGACAAGTTTCATATCATTGCGGTATACGCTGCTCCATCAGTATCTCGGTGAAGTGGACTTTGGGAGGAACTAAAGACATTGGTCACAAATTTGAATGCACTAGTATTTTTAGGAGGAGATTTTAATACTATTACTAGTATTGAAGAAAGGTCGGGTGGGAATGGAAGATTATCCGCAGATTCGCTGGATTTTGTGCGGTGGATTGATGAGACTTCATTGATCGATATGGGGTTCGTAGGGAATCCCTTTACATGGAAAAGGGGAGTTTCAGAGCAAACCTTTGTATCTAAACGATTGGACAGAGTCTTATGTTGTCAAAGCGCTAGAGTGAAATGGCAAGATGCGACGTTAAATCATTTACCTTTTTTTGCATATGATCATTCACCGTTATGGCTGAGATTGAGCCCACCAATGAGAAGGAATTCGAGAAGGCGACCTTTCCGTTTTGAAGCTATGTGGTTGAAGCATGAGAGCTTCAAACCTTTCTTAACTTCATCATGAAATGCAGAGGTGGAAACACCTGTTGCACTTGCGATTTTAAGTACGAAACTTAAACGTTGGAATAAGGAGGTTTTTGGTGACTTGAATAAGAAGAAAGGGATTCTGTTGGATAGGTTACAACGACTTCAATATCTATTAGGAGTAAATCCTACGGATTCAATGTTGGAGGAAGAAAAGCAAATATCGGTTGATTTAGATCGTGTGTTAGAAGAGGAGGAAACCCGTTGGTGTCAAAAATCACGTGAGAAATGGGTGGTTTTGGGAGATCGGAATACAACATTCTTCCATACCTCGACTGTTATTAGAAGGAAACGAAACAGAATTGAGGGCTTGCAGAAAGATGATGGTGTTAGGACCACAGACCCGGTGGAGTTGGAAAGGTTAGTTATAAACTATTACCAGAAACTCTACTCTCTTGATGATGTTGAAGATACTGAAGATCGATTAGATTCTGGGGTATTTCCGAGGTTAGATAGAGCAGAAGTAGTGAAGTTGGAGAAGCCTTTTACGCCATTAGAGGTTGAAGTAGCTATGCGAATTATGGGTGGACTCAAGACACCTGGTCCTGATGGTTCTCGCCAATATTCTATCAGGATAATTGGGATATTGTGGGTACTTCTGTTTCTCGGTTTGCTCTTTATTTCTTTGAAACTGGAGAGTTGGAAGATGGTCTTAATGATGCTCTCATTTTTTTGATTGGGAAAGTGGATAAGCCGAAGAAAGTTAATCAGTTTAGACCAATTAGTTTATGCAACGTGGTGTTTAAGTGCATAACTAAGATGATGGTAATGAGACTGAAGGAAGTTATATCGACCTTGATAGGTCCAGCCCAATCTAGCTTTATCCCAGGAAGGTTGATCTCAGATAATATAGTGATTGTACAGGAGGCGGTACACTCTATGAGGAAGAAGAAGGGAAGAAAAGGATGGATGCTTTTAAAGTTAGATCTTGAAAAAGTCTATGATCGAATCAAATGGGACTTTTTGGAGGATACCCTTACTGCTGCAGGATTCTCGGAGATGTGGCGAGGATGGATTATGAAATGTGTTACTAATCCGAAAATGAGTATCCTATGGAATGGTGAGAAAACAGAAGAGTTTATACCGACAAGGGGTTTGAGGCAAGGGGATCCACTTTCACCTTACTTATTTGTTCTTTGTCTGGAAAGACTTTCTCATTTGATTACCCGGGAGGTGGAGTGTGGTTCTTGGAAACCAATTAGATTATCACGGGGTGGTCCGTTGCTATCTCATGTGTGCTTCGCAGATGACCTCATACTCTTTGCTGAAGCTTCAGGTGATCAAGTGAGGGTTATTCGAAGGGTTTTAACACGTTTTTGTCGGAGTTCTGGGAAAAAAGTAAGCTTGGAAAAGTCTAGAATATTTTTCTCAGATAATGTCTCTCGGGATTTGGAGAGAAATATCACATCAGAGAGTGGTATAAATCTGACCCGTTGTCTTGAGAAATACCTTGGGATCCCAATCTTGCACAAACGTATTAATAAGGAGACTTTTGGTGAAACCGTTAGTCGGGTTTCTAGTAGATTAGCAGGTTGGAAAAGCAAGTGTTTAAGTTTTGCTGGAAGATTGACTTTAACCAAATCGATTATCATGTCAATCCCTTTGCATACTATGAGCCTTATACATCTACCAGCAAGTAATATCAAGATGCTTGATAAAATGGCTAGAAACTTTGTTTGGGGCAGCACTCAAGAGAAAAAGAAAATCAATTACGTACCGTGGAAAGCTATTTGTAAACCTGAAGGGGATGGTGGTTTGGGTCTTAGAACAGCCAAGGAGATGAATAAACCGTTGGTTGCAAAACTAAGATGGCGTGTTTTAGATGCTGAGGAGAGTTTATGGGCTAGACTTTTGAGAAAAAAGTATAAGATTGGGGAGTTAAGAGACACCACTGGGTTGGTGCCGAAAGGTACTTGGTCAGCGATTTGGCGCAGTATCGCTTCTCGAATTCGAGAGGTTATTAGTAAAGGAATATGTTGGGTGCCGGGGGATGGTCTTTTGATCGATTTTTGGAATGACCGATGGTTAGTTAACCATTCTTTGAAGGATTCAGTTACTGATCCATTACCGCTGGATTATTTGGGTCGAAATGCAAGATTTTTTTGGGATAGCATGTCGGGTTGGAAATGGCATCTGCTTAAGCAGTTCCTTCCTATCGAGGTGCGAATGCAACTCTCTTCTGTTGTTCTTGATGATTTTTATGGGTCTTGGGATTCAATCGCGTGGAGCGGGACTAAAGATGGAAAGTTTTCGGTTAAAATAGCCTATGCAATGTTAACTCAGACAATGTCCTATAATGTAGGATTGCATAAATTGTTTCGGAAAGCATGGAGGGTGATTGCTAATGAAAGAGTGAAAACTTTTTTGTGGTTAGTAATAAATCAGGTGGTGCTAACTAATCAAGAGAGGAGACGTCGTAAACTAACGTCCAATGCGGTGTGTATGGTATGTAAGGGAGCCGAGGAGTCATTGCTTCATGTTCTAAGGGATTGTCCGTCAATCTCGGGAGTATGGAGACGGCTGATACCACGACAAAATCAGGATTATTTTTTTCAAGCATCACTTCTTGAATGGATATATTTGCACCTTAATGGTAGGGCTGAGGCTTCTTTATTCGATGTGACTATTTGGTGGGCTTGGAAGTGGAGGTGTGGTTATGTGTTTGGACGGGTCGTTGTCAGGATCAGGTGAAGTTCTTGAGAGACCTCGCGGCTGAAACAGTTCGGTTACATAAGCAAAACCGGATTGGATTGGCGCTGGGGCAAAGATCGAGTATTGAATTAGGATGGACCGCACCTATGCTTGGATGGAGCAAAATGAATACCGATGGTGTATCGAAAGGAAATCCGGGTTTTGCAGGTGCATGTGGGGTTTTACGAGATGATAAGAGTGAGTGGTTAGGTGGCTTTGCGGTTAATATTGGAATTTGCTCCGCGCCTTTAGCAGAGTTATGGAGAGCTTATTATGGATTAATGATAGCATGGGACAAGGGAGTAAGGAGGCTTATTCTTGACATTGACTCCAAGATTGTGGTGGAGTTTTTACAGCAAGGCATTGGTTCTTCACATCGTTTGTCATTCCTGGTACGTTTGTGCCAAGGCTTATTAGCTAGAGACTGGATAGTCAGGATAGTTCACGTGTACAGGGAACAGAATAGAGTAGCTGATGGTTTAGCTAATTCTAGTTTGTCTCTGGCTTTGGGTTTTCATTCTTGTGAATCCCCTCCGGAGTCGATTTTTTCTTTATTTTCTGATGATTTATTGGAAGTAGTTTTTTTCCCGGAACATTAGCATGTAATTTATTTTTTCATTCTTTAATAAAATCTAAGGACACTCGGTCCTGTTTACCAAAAAAAAAATACAAAAATTCATTTTTAGTAATTAGGAACATGTGGAGTATCACATATCCATGATAAAAGATATATTGGAAATTTCTCAAAAATACCATCTTTTTTTTTTTTTTGAATACCATTTTTTGATTCTTTTCCAAAAAAATACCAAACTTCTAATTATCGAAAAGTATTATAAATTTTTTTTTCCTAAAATATCACAAAATTTAAAATATATGTAAAACAAAACTTCAATTCCCCTCATACTAAATCCCGCCTTCTAATTAGTTAATTAAATTACAAAAGTTTAAATACTAAATCCTTAAAATTTAATTTTTTATATTTGTGATATTATTGAAAAAATATATTTTAATAATATTTTTAGAATTATTGAGAATGTGTAATATTTTTGGAACATTGGTATTTTATGAAATTAATCAAATACATAACCTCAAGTAATACATGATATCAATCTATAAAAAATTCTAATAAAGTATTCAAATATGTCATAATACTAATGTAAAATAGAGATGAATGTTTTTTTAAATGTAAATATTTCATTGAGAATGAAAAATACATCAGTTTAATAAAAAAGCTAAGGCAAATTATCTAAGAGAAAAAAATAATTAAAAACTGTTAGATTTATTTATTCTCTATAAAAGAGAAAAAAATTTGGGTTTAACCCAAAAACTAGAATCCAACCAGCTCACCAAAAACCCTAACCTAAAAGCCAAGAACAGCCCAAAAGCCCATAAGCAAACCTGAAACCCTAGAAACTAAAAACTGAAAAAAACTGTAACTCTAGACCTGCGCCGCCAACACAATCCTCTGTTAGCCGCCTGAAAACCAAACTGCAGAAGTCGACTACCCACAACCACCTCGAACCGGTCCACTCCTAACCGAGCAAGGGATGTTGCTCCTAACACTCCGACGAAGGTCTCACCACCGTACGAAAAAAACCACGAAGACTGGCCACCAAGAGAATCGGTCACCAGTTCACCACGTCGTGCCGTCCTCCGCTTGCGCCTAACGTCGAAGGGAACCATCAGCTGACAAGACATGAACACTTCTGAGCGTTGCGATCGTCGAATACTACCGGAAACCGCAGCCGAGAAGAGTCCCAAAGCAGCCACAAAGAGGATGGCTAGGATCCAATCACCACCGGCTGAGAGGAAACGACATCGGGAGGGAAGAAGGTAAACTCACCGAAGCCTACAGAGAGGAGCTCCGGAACTTGCACACTATATGCTATGGCCAAGCAAAAGTCGGACCAAGCTGCCAGCCACAAAACGAGAGGAGAGAAAACCAGCCCACCATCCTAAGCTAGTTTTCACCGACAAACGGAGAGTCGCAACTTACTTTTTTTTTGTGCACAATCCTTCATTCATTCATCAAATGTGTAAGCAGTTACAGAAGGAAAGCAACATTGGATATAACACGATGTGCCATAAAGGTACTCAACAAAGTGACCCAAATCTAAAATGCAAATGATAGACAAAATAAACATAGATTGATAAGAAATTAGGAGTATGAAATAGCTTAGTGCGGCTAAAAACTTGGTGAGTTTAATCCTTGCTATTTCCTCGACTAACTTGGCCAACGTCACCTTACATTGTGACTTCGATAAAAGATCCAAACCATCGACTTTCACTTAAGTGGTTGCCGATGCATCTTCCGGCCTCGAATAGAACATTCCACAAGAATGAAAATAGGTTGGAAGGATGGAGATCCTCTTCGGTATAGAAACCTAAGAACCGTTTACTCTCAAAGAGAAAGGACAAGGCGGATCAAATCTCTCTTCGATAAAAGGAGATAATAAGGACAATCTCTCCCATTACCGGTAGGAGGAAATTTGACTAGATATTGTTAATATCTAGAGGACTAGCAAGACATACCAGACATGGTATACAATATGCCACCAAACTTGAAAAGCCAACTGTGGATTGTAGGAGGGCCGATATCCCAATAATAAACCTAAAAGGTATCCAAACGAGCTCAAACGCACAAATCCAATCAATACAATCACAGTAAACTAGACAACAAATCAAATAGAATTCCTGATCATCCACTTCTTCCCTGACAATAGTTAGTAGTTCCTCGATACTATACTGAATGTTTTGGTTCAACAAAATATGTACTAGGAAAGAAGCAATGCAACAGATTTCATAAGTCATTAAGATCATTAAAAGGTACTCATTACCGAAAAGAAGCCTAGTTTTTTGAAGTGCTTGGGGTTCGGTACATGAGAAAGTAACATGCTCTTCGACAAATCCCAAAGAAATCACCATAGTGTGAAAACTCCTACAGAAGACTGTAACAAACATGTCTTTCGACCATCTAGATGAAAGCGATGAAACTCACTGGTCGGAGCTTCAATGAGGGAGATCAGAGCTGCAGAGAACTTGTACTGTTCCGATACAGGAGCTTGACACAAGACCTTGGCAGACGAGAATAAAGCGTCTGGAGAAAAGGAGACTGAGCAATTGTCTCCATCAATGGCCGATCTGGACCTGAAAATCCTTTGCAACCGACAATACTGTGAAGGAAGCAAGGGGATTTCCCGAGACCGGAACCAGACCATTCACAACAGACAAATGCTGGTGAAATTTGAGAGCTTGACAAAGCTAAGAACCTTTTAGATCTGTAGATCTGCAAGCCCTGGAACCAGAATAGCGTGGTTGAGTGTAGACGCCGATAGCAGGGGATGTCAAATCGCAAAGCATACAATAAATCTAGGCGACTGTTAGTCGGGTCACCGGAAAGGAGCCCCTAGACACCAACTTGCTTCGGCAGAGAGGCCATAACCAACAAACAACAGACTTGGAGAAGGCACAGTGGTCCCCTCATTTCCCGGAGGATGAAAAGGCGCAAGGCACACAGGAGATCTTGGCGGTGGCGAAGCACGCCGGAAAAGGGTCCTAAAACATAATGGTGTCGAGAGAGGCTCGATCTATCGCCGGAAAATCGAACTCGCGTGGCGGCACAATACCGGAAGTCGAGATAAGAGACACCCAAAAGCAAAGAAGAAGAGCCGAGACCATAAACAAAAAACAAGAAACCGGTCCGACGCCGACGAGCTCTAGCTCCGCCAGCGTATAAGAAAAACACGGTGAAAAGCGGCGCTTCGATAAACGCGTCAGAGAGAGGTAGAGTTAGGGCAAACTAAACTTTTTTATTAAACAACTTGAGAGTACTAACTTACATTTATTGTTCATGTATACTAAATGTACTAGTTTTCATAAGTCCAACAATGAACACAAGTAAACATATAAATATATATATATATATATATAATATATATAGATTTTTGTTCAGATTATTTTTGTAGGTGTCAAAAAATATTTAAAAATGAAGTTATTATATATTATTGTTAAAATATATTATAGATTTAGTAAAACTTGATGGGGTCACGTGACCTCCCGAGGCTTCATATACCTCCACCCTGTATACAACACAGATGTTTTTACATGATTAGAGACAAATTAAACAGTAGTATTGCCAGAATATGTAGTACCACCTAGGTAATTATAATTGCCTTTTAATTCTGATTTGGATATCACATAGGGAGAAAATATAAAAAAGTTTTAATAATATCAATGATGCATATTCTTTATAAGCATACTTTGCAAAAATAGCTTAGTGGATGAAATTATTATTGTACAAAAATATTTACGCACATTTATATTCCCTTTTTGTATTAGTTTATCTTTAACTGAAAAGTCGATCTCTTTTAAAAGTGCTTAAAGGTTGTTCTTTTACGACAATGTAGTATAAAGTTTTCAATGAGAAAACATATAGTATAAAAAAGCAAGAATTTGAGAAGAAAAGAGAAACATGAATATCGATTAGTGCTTCCTTTTTCTTTGTTCTTTTTTACTTTCTCCCTTCTTTAACACTTTCTTTAGCGTTTAATAACGTACGTGAATAATGTTTATTTGAAAGAATAAAGAAACTCTCAAAACATGCTTTCATTTGCTCAACTTAACTTTTTTTTTACGAGGCATATATTATCCACTCAACTGTAATCTACCAAATAAATATGTACAAATTATTAGTTTTACACTATCAATTACTGATATATATAAGAACGATTTAGATGGTCCATTTTAGTTTTGTAAAATTTAATCGAACAAAACAAACATCAACAATCAACATCCAAACAAAATTTCCATTTAGGAGTCAGACATGCACCCCCGTAGTGATCTTTATACATCTGGAAAAGAACAAATTCATATATATATATATATATATATATATATATTAATTTTGAAAAAATTAGTCTATATGAAAAAATCATAAAATCGTGGTTCAAGAGAAACTATTTTACATGCCGTGTTAGAACATTAACCACCACAGAAAATAGCTAATTTCTGAATGATATATCAAAAAAGAATATTATCAACGGAAAATAGTAAGAAAATATGTCGGTTCTAAAGCATCGATAAACATTTATCAGTAATTATTAATAGATCATAACTAAATTAATTTAAAAATTTTATATGTTGATAATATGTCTATAATTATTGACACATTACTGAAAATTATTACTTATTTTATCAAGTTTTTCGTCATCAGTCAATAATCCATCAGTAGTTACTAATTAATTATCAACAAATTTACTTAAAATTAATAAAAATAAAATATTATTTGATTATACAAAAAATAAAATATTACTTAATTATTTAAAAAATAAAACATAAAAAATCTAAAAAACATAAAAACATAAAATCAAGCTAGTTAAATCTAAATCTAAGGTTGGGGTGGGTGTTGAAATCGTTGCTCCATCATCTCCATCCATCTTCAAATTTCAAGTTTTCCACCTACATTTTCGTTGGGTTTGGTCTCGGACCTCCATGAGCCGTGCATGAATCTCACGCAAGTTCTTGGCTTAAACGTCTTTCACTTCCCGCAACAATTATGAGATATGTTCATCTTCCCCCCCCCCCCCCCCTTNCTAGATCCGGTCCCATCGGTCTCAAAGTACCAACCCTTGACATACTGTTGTGGGCTATGTTCCTCAAGTCGAACATGCGCCTCTTCTTGAAAGTTGTTAGTAAATTTATTGGAAACTGATATAGTTACATGTAAATATTCACTACAAGAAAACAACAAGATACTGACGGACAGTCCCGCCGAATATCCGTCACAAACACATGTTTTTGACGGCTTTTCGACGGAAAACGTCCGTCAGTCCTGGAGCGTCGGTAATGAAAATTCGTCAATAATCCGTCGGAAATTTCTAACACTCATAGCGTCGATACCGGTCATATTTATAGACGGACCTAGTGACAGACTATTGGTGGATATTTCTGTCAAAAATTTTCCGTCACAAATTGGTTAAATAACCGTCAGTTGTTTCTGACGGGCTGGCATCCGTCACTATTTTTTTACGGGCTTTCGCCGTCATATTTTCATCTATAAGCCGTCGGAAAAATCTGACGGATGATAGTCCATCAATCCGTCCATCAGAAATCACTATGTTTTCTTGTAGTGATATATAATGAAGCTAGTTTTCGTCTAAAGTGTGTAGATGTAACGCAAAATTGGCCATGTACACCTATACTATCGGTTGGATCATACCAATTACAATTAAATATCACATAAGAGATGTTTAATATCCCATGATATTAGACCTCTATAATCTCTCGAATAATGTGATAATTCATTACATAATCAGATTGAGACATTATATCATGATTTGGAATTGTCCGTTGTAAACTTTGAAGGTGAACTCTGTAGTGCAATACCTTAGATACATCATTGCAACATAGTTGGATTTGTTAGCAAACTCGACCTACCATGTATGATATGATTTTTCATTTGATATCTTAGTGAACGCCTACAAAATATTTGGAATGAATTAAATACTTATATTTGAAAATTATAATTAAAATGAAATTAATCATTTACTTAATATTGCCACCAAGCAACATAATCTTTTTGTTTCAGAGCTTTTAATTTGTCATCTGAGTGATCTGGAAAATAACAGCATACAATATTTATGTAAATATTATATGTTTAAAATCCTACTTAATTATATGGTTGAAGACAAAAAAAATAAAATTTCAAGTATAAAGAGAATTGAAAACATACTTTTCGATTTAAGTGCAAAAGAAAATATATTCAATAACATTTTCAAATTTGTGAGGATATACATATGCAAATGTTTGCACTCATGTTGCGCAACTTTACTATTCTTTCTTCTTTCACTAAGTTGTCCGACTTGCTTGAACACGTTTGGAACATAAACATAAACATGATAGGTGATCGTTGTCCGCAATCATCATAGCAACTTGTCTAATGACCTTTTCTGCAAACATCTCCTGGTAATCTTGGAAGGCTCTAGACTTGTATTCTCCTCATGTATTTGTTCACAAACACAACAAAAGCTCTCCGTTTTTTCTTTAAGCTGGACGCCAAACTCTTTATACATATTAAAATCCTATAATTTTTCAGCTAAGAAATAGGTCCAACATTTTCAAGAGTGATCATTTATAGAGTTGATGATGTACTTTTTCCACTCTTTACCGCATACGTCACTGGTCCACAAATGACACTTTGAACTAGCTCTTTAGATGCTTTACTTTGAAATTATTTGCTTGTATATGCTTTCCTTTCATGCAAATTTCACACTCCTTCTTCGGTTGATATTGGGTAATCCAACTGCCATACATTTTTAATCATCTACGACTCATATGTATTATTGGAGTCCAATTGTATTTTGAATTATCTTTCTTTGCAGTTATTTTTAGAATCATGTTATCTATATAAACATATAGATAGTTTTTTATTTTAATATTCTTAAAATTCATCTCATCGTGTTATGTAATTTATGGTCATGTAAAGATCATATTTTTCAAATCTTGAGAACCTAGTGTTTACAATGTCACATCATTCTTTCGATCTTAGCATATTTTCTATAAGCATTACTCAATACTCATAGTCACAATTCAAATTTGAATTCCTCAATTAATTATCATTTATTTTCTCACATCTTTTTTTTTTTATTCTATTACAAGCTCGGAAAACTGCTTTGATACCACTTCATGAAGGCAAAATAGAGCATAATACAAGAAAATATTAGATAATTGTTCTTATTTCTAGAATCAAAGCAATTAGTATATTAAATAGATTTGATAGCTTTACAACTAAACATCGAAAACAATTGCTATTACTAGTATTTGTTTTCTATAAATCAAACAGAAAAAACAGCTAACAACTAATTTAAATTTAAATAACTTAATAATTTAGCCACAAGATGATGTGTGCCTTTAATTGAAAGTTAATCCCTTATTAATATTACTATTAGGTTATTCATTCATCTCCCCTCCTTCACTACACAACACATCGAATTGATATTTTTTTTGGCAACCCTGTCCAAATCTAAATCATTATGACTTAAATAAGGTTCAAAGAATCAATAGTAAAATGTATTTACTCGAGTAGTTAAATGTTGTAATTGAAATTTGACGTCATATATATATATATATATATATTATATTATAAGAGTTAGTTAATTATAAATCGAACTTTTTTCACAGAAACAAAGAGATTAATTGCTGTATTATTTATGTTATTGCCATCTCACCAACCAAAATTCAAATTTAGGATATGATTTTTAGTAAAAATTATAAATTGATCATTATGCAGCGATAACAAAATTTTAACTTCAATTAATGACATTTAAATGTATATTTCTTAAAGATTTAATTATGTAACATTCTAATATATATCTTCAACTATACACTTGAAATGAAGTAGTTTTCCTTACTTTCATTTGTAAAATGGTGAAGAAATAAATTTTCATATTCTTTATTTCTTACCAGTCTCTCATTACTAGGATTTAAAGAAAATAGTTTACAAAATAATAGAGTATTAGATGGTTGCTGCACCATTCGCATATGTAAGTTTGATAAAATTATTACAAAACGGATAAATTATAGTAAATTTTCATGTCAACTATATTTTGACGCATAAAACTACAAAAATGGTTTGCATGCCCGAGCAAATTTTTTGTTAAAAAAAATTAAATGAGGCGAGAAAATTAACATAAAACATGTTCAAGTTGTTTTGTTAATTCACATAAAAAATGAAAGAATAAATGAAAAGAATTTCTTACGAACATCATATACAATTGGGACTATTTAAAAACAAACCTAAATTATACATGAAATTTGAAAATATACCATCTATTTACATAATTTGAAAAATACACTTTTATATATTTTTATGACGAAAATGCTCTTATTTTTATTAGTTAAATAATTAATTTCGGAAATAAAAATAACTTTTCGTAATTAAATTAATTATAAAAACATAATTATATTTTTTAAAAAGATTTTGTTGGCTTTTTTATCTATGTTGACTAATATGATTTCCGGTTAAGTTTTTCTAAAGTCGCTTTGTTGTATAGTTGATTTTTATTTTATTATACATTGACTTATACTACAACAATTGACATATTTAATGGTACAAAAGTATTTTTTACAGTATACATATTAAAACTGTTGATTTATTTTTCATCCTCGTCGACTTATTTTTTGTATCTTGTTGATACGTTTTCTTAAGTATAATTAGGTTATTTTTTATCGATTTATAAAATTAATTTGACATTTAATTAGATCAAGTTTATGCATACAGTCAACTTATATTTTTTGGTTGGTTTTTGTTGAAGTTGATATAATTGTACACTCATTTTATATGTTTTTGTTTGATTTTTCCATAGTCGATATGTATTTGCTATCGACTTAATATTAATGTTCGTCGGTTTATATTTTTTATATTGATCAAATTAAATTTTGTATATGGTTCATAAATATAAAATAATCAAATAAAATAATTTTAAATAACCAAAAAACAAAGGGGAAAAAATTATTTAGACAATAAAAAGATAGTTTTAAAATTCAGAAAATATAGCGTAATTTTCAAATTAAAAAAAAATATGGTGTAGATTTCAAATTACATTCACAATAAGGTGTAGTTTAGCAAAATTATCCTATACAATTATATCTAAAACATGTAAACAAATCAAAGAATAAATCGGGTACGATAATAAAATTTGGATATTTATATATATATATATATATATTTATAGGAAAATTATATGAACATGTATAAAGATTAATTGCCATCAATGTATAATATAAGCACGAAAATCATAAGAAAATCAGGAAAAAACCTTATTAATAAAATTTAAGGATAATAATAAAGTCAGCATGTATTTGATTAGATAAATGAATGAAGAACTGAAACCATAATTTATAGAAAAATGAATATCTTATTAGATACGCACAACTAATATATACTAAATATTTAGCATATAGATTTCAATATATTACAAAAAAATAAATTACCAAACTAAACAAAAAGCAAAATTAATTCATGTAATTAAAATATATAATAAAATTTGGAAATACTAAGGGTACAGATTGTAAATAATATCTTTTTTGTTTAAGGCGGTTTTATCTAATCCAGTCCAAAATTAAATTTGTGATGACACATAAGAAAATTCACTTTGTATTATAAGATTTTTCAAAAATTGCTAAAAGATATTTATTAATCTCTTTGTATTTAGATAGTTTTTTGTTTCATGAATAGTGAATAGTTATGCAATGTTTCGTAATTGTTAATTGTTCGTGTAAATAATGATTTTTTATATGAATAATAAATTGTTTGTATGAATAGTGAATTGTTTGTGTGAGTTGTAAATTACTTGTAAGAAACATAAATTATTTGTCTGAATATATATAAATAATTCATTCTTCAAATTAAAAGATAAAACCAAAATATATATTTCTCAAATATAAAAACAAAAATACATAGGTTTAAATTATAAAAGACAAAAAGTATCATATTTGCTCAAATACTCAATAAAGAATGACTGCAAATGTATTTGAAGTTTTGAACCTTCCCCTCCAAGTCCCTGTGGGCACACACAAACATCGTTGTCTTTAATAAAATCTATTAAAAAAGATATATGACTATGATTAATCTATCAAAACCAGTTTATTTAAGCAAAAACCCCATTTGGATACCTTGTAAGTTACTATACTAATCTCAAGCACTATTTTGTTATATATAGTTTTATTTATTCCAACTAATTGCCCTTATCCTTATTAAATGTTGGTTTTTTTTTTTTTTTTTTTTTTTGGAAAAAAAAAAAAAANAGATGAGGACGGGACAAGCTCGAGAGAGTTGTGTTAACATAAACAGATAACACATTTTGCTTTCTTGCATATCTTGCTAGCGTATCCGCCGTCACATTCCAAAATCGTTTCCTGTGAGCTACTTCAAAAGGTGGGAGGGTGGACTTCAGGAGTTGGATTTCTGCTAACTCAGCACCAAAGATCGGCCAGTTCTCCGGATTCTTCAGGACACCTACTAATTCTGTGGAATCAGTAATGAAAATCCGACACAACCTCCCCATGGATGACAATGTTTTGATCGCCCACATGAAAGCAAGTAATTCGGTATGCAGAGGTGATTTTCCACCTCGTACTCCCGCACAACCAAACAACTGCATGGCGTTTCCAAAATGATTGACGTACCACCCTAATCCACTTATCGAATCACCTATTTTCCAAGAGCCATCAAAAATACACCAATCCACCGAGGTGGGGATGGATTCCGAGGAAACACTTATTATCTGTCCGGATGATATATCGGAGTGAACACCGCCAGAGTTGACATCCAACCATTCTTTAGCCTCCGTGTAAGCTAAGTTCGAGATATCTCTTAGATCCCAATCCGAATTATTGAAACACTTGGCATTTCTTGCTTTCCAAATATACCAAATCAACCACGGGAAAACCCGGAAAATCTTTGTTGAGGTTGGGTTTCCAGCACCCTCAATCAAATAGCTTATGTTTTCAAGCAACTTTTCTGAGGGAAAAACCCCTGGACAGGTGGGAATCTGAGAAAGAGTCCAACACTGTAAAGCGGGTGAACAAACAAATAAGCGTGATTGATGGATTCTTGGTTTGCTCCACACCGAGGGCATAACTCATCAGCTCTCAATTTCCGTTTTAACAGCTGATCATTAACCGCAACTGCCCCTGCTAAAACTTGCCAGAGAAAGTGTTTGAAATATAGTTTTAAAATAAAATATGTCACAGAAATCTTGATAAGAAGTCATAGTATTAAATGTTAAATTGGTTTATGTAGTATATACAAGAGATGGACTGTACTTAATGGTGAATTAGAGTTTGGAAGAAAAAAAAAACAGCTAGCTGATACATCTATATTTCTATGAATGCAGTAAGCAATGAATGCGCCTAACATATAAAAAAATTCTCCTTACTAAACACTATTGCTTTTCTCTCATTTCCTACGGAAAAACGTATAATAATAATGTTATCAAAATCTTAATTAAAAAACAGAAAAGAGAAAGATTAAAAATCTTCTTCCTATAAAGTCTCATCTCTCTTTCATCACTGCAAGAAACATAATCACAGCTCTCATTTTCTCTCTCTCTTTCTCTATCTATTCTCAATTTAATGGCGACTCAAGATGCTCAAGGTATTAAACTCTTTGGTAAAACCATAACATTCAACGCCAACGCCAACATCACAGAGACGATTAAAAAAGAAGAGCAACAACAACAGCTAGAGATTCAAGAAACAACAACCGTTAGATCATCATCATCGGATCTGACGGCTGAGAAACGTCCAGACAAGATCATAGCATGTCCGAGATGTAAGAGCATGGAGACTAAGTTCTGTTACTTCAATAACTACAACGTTAATCAACCAAGACACTTTTGTAAAGGTTGTCAGCGTTATTGGACAGCCGGTGGTGCTCTCCGGAATGTCCCCGTCGGCGCCGGTCGCCGTAAATCCAAACCTCCGGGACGTGTCGGTGGGTTCGCTGAGTTGCTTGGAGCTGCAACTGGAGCCGTCGATCAGGTTGACCTTGACGCTTTGCTGGTGGAAGAGTGGAGAGCAGCGGCGTCTCACGGTGCTTTCCGTCATGATTTTCCGGTTAAGCGACTCCGTTGTTACACCGATGGCCAATCTTGTTAATTATATTTTTATTTGTTTTTGATTCGGGTTTGGGTTTGGGTTTGGATGGTTTAATATTTAAGTGGTAGATTAATAACGTGATTAAATTTGCTTTGCTTTTGATTACTGGATACGTACAGGCTAGCAACATGAATTAACTTGTTAATTAATTGATTAATTAAGAGCTTGCTTCTTTACTAAACAGCTGTCGTCTTTATCATTTCTCTTGTTTGTAAATTGAAGCTCGTCTCGTGAGATTTTTCTTTCTAAAAAGAAAGACGTTGACGTTGACCATTTCTTATTTCTTAAACTTATACTATTTCAAGATCTCGTTCGTTAGATTAAATTAGCTTCGTGGATAGTATTATTGCTCAGTCTCTTCTGTTTTTATTTTTTGGTTAACTATTGCTCAATCTCATTGACCATTAGAAACTACTTCTTTTCTAATTTATCTACTTAAATTTGCGTAGTTTAAGTGTACGCAAATTTTAAATTAGAGATTATGGACAGTAGTCTAGTTTAACTTTTAATCAAGAAACCTCATTAAATTATTTATTTAAATTTTCACTTTTCAGCAATAAATTGAACTGACAGTCACACAATAATGGAGACCTACAAATATAGCATATTTTCTTTACTGCCAATGAATGGAAAAAAAGTGAGACATTCTAAACGTTGTCTTTCCTAAGAGACAACTGATGATAAATAGTTAATATACGTTCACAGTTAAGAATAGAGAGAAACACAATAATATTTTTGTAAGAAAAAAATATAGTCTTTAAAATCCTAACTAATATTCTAATCTGTCAAAAAAATTCACTAAGATCAATATAAGTGGATGACAATAATTTGCCACATATTTTGGTGTTGGAAGAAGGTTAATTTTAGTAATGGTTCTTTTTCAACAAAATATGTTTTTAGTAATGGCATAATGACGATAAAGGTAAACATAAATTGTCTGAATAATTAATAAAAGAAGCTGATTTATAAAATGGACCCCAAGTAAAACGCAACGAACCTAAAACCATTCCAAGGTAAAGAGAAAACTTATGTGTAGAACCAAAAATTATCACGGGACTCCATAACCGAACTTGTTGAAAATAAGTACCCACAATTCTAGAGAAATGCCATATCAGAATTCATTGAAATCTTGGAAGATACAAAATCGAAGAAGACATAGCCAAAGAAAAAACATTACTTTCCGGAAAAATAGCTCTACAAAAAGTACAAAAGTTCACTTACATCAATCGAAATCAACTAAACGGATCAAAAATCAATACGAAAACGAGCCACAACTCCAAACTTCAAACAAATCCAAATCACGATAATGGCTGACTAGGACTTGAACTCATATTTCATTGAGAAATTTTGTCCTATATAAGATTTTTTTTAGTAATTTTTTACAAACTAATGTTGAAACAATAATTATAAAACTAACTAGAAAAGCTACTGTGTCTTTATCAACAACAAAAAAAAAGGCTACTGTGTTTAAACACATAAAAGAATATGACAGAAAAAACAACAAAAATAAAGACTTGTGTGTAAGTCAGGTTCCGTTTTGGGAAAACACTTGTGGGTCCTTTGAATTATGGTCTGGGCTGCTTAGAATTATATAAATGCAGAGCGGAAAAGTTCAATGGCAGTTAATTTCAAAAGGAGATATTTTTGAAAATTAAAAACAACACAAAAATCATTGACTTGTGAAGTTTAAGGGAAGGAAACTGCAACAACCAATCCTACAAGCATCTCTATCTCAAATTAAACATAAATGAAAGGAGCTATAGAAACACAACCCATATAGTTTACTTTCTCCATTGAGAAGCATCAGTTTCACTTAGGACGTGATTTCCACAGACCGGACATAAAGGCTGTCAACAACATTCCCCATGTTTGCAATAGCGTCTAGAGTAGCCGAGTAGATAATAGCATCTGCCTTTGGATCTTCAAATATCATGAGGCATCCAGCTCCTTGATCCAATGTACCTGCAAATTTCATGTCAAGTTTCATCTAAGATAGCTTCTTTTCCACATACTCAATCGGTAATTCAGTTGTGACCTATCTCAACTCTTGAGAATGGCTCCATCAAATGGCACGGGTTTTTCTCTATGAAAATAGACAACATCATGATTGTCATGATGTGTTATGCTGCGTAAAATGCACTAAGAGCTACCTAAACAGTGAACCAGTTCCTAACGTCTAAACGTATACAAACTAGACGGATATACAATTTTTATAAATATATATATACACTACAAGAAAACATGCCAAAATCTGACCGGAAAAACCGACGGATTTAAATCTGTCGATAATTCCGACGAAAAATCGACGAAAAAACAGTCCGTCCGATAAATTTATCGACGGATAAATAAAATCAACTGATAATTACCGATGGAAAAAATCCGTCGATTTTTCATCGGTTTTTGGGTCGAAAGTTGCCCATATAAATAAGACCGTTTTTAGCCCTTTTCAAACGGCTATATTCATAGGTATCGACGGAAATTTCGTCGGAATTCCGTCAATATTTAATTCTACAAATTCAACACCCCTCTCATTCCCAAATTCACAACTTCACAAACAAAATTATAAAATGTCTACTCCTCCTTATTTCCGATCATGGATGGATGGTGAGAGAATGGATCCTGAAACAAAGCTTTTGACCGATGAATATGCAAATAGTGTTATGAAGTTTATGTAATTAGCATGTCAACAACCTCGGGAAAAAGATAGTCGTAAGTTAGTTCTTCCATGTTCTTTATGTAAGAATTCTCACAATATCAGGATAGATTTAGTATGGAATCACTTATATATGAATGGTTTTATGCCAAGTTATATGATTTGGTATATACATGGAGAACGACCAGATATCATTGCTAGTAGTAGTAGTAGCAAACAATTGGCCGATAAGATAGAGGAACCTAGAACGGAATTAGATTTTGGGGCACATACGGTTCAAATGGTTAATGACGTTTACATGGAAAATATAGAGTCGACGCAAGTTTCGAATGAAGCACCTAATTTAGAAGCGCAGCAGTTTTTTGATATGCTAGACGCAGCAAATGAGCCATTTTATAGAGGATGTAGAGATGGTCATTCGCCTTTATCATCTGTTAGTAGGTTGATTGGGATAAAGACGAACTATAATTTGCCTGAGGATGCAGTTGACGCAATAGCCAATTTTGTGAAGGATGTCTTGCCATAGGATAACAATGATTCGGGTTCATATTACGAGATACAAAAACTTGTTTCTGGGTATGGATTTTTGTATCAGGTTATAGACGTGTGCATCGACAATTGTATGATTTATTGGAGACATGACGAAAACCAGACAACTTGTCGATATTTCCGCAAACAAAGGTATAAGGATACAGTTGGTAGAGTTTCAGTTCGTTACAAGAAGATGTGGTATATGTCACTAACAGAGAGGCTAAAGAGATTGTATCAGTCAGAGAGAACAACTGCGGCAATGAGATGGCATGCTGAACATATATTTGATGGAGAGATTACTTATCCGAATTTTGGTATCATTCTGATGCCGAAGCTTGGCATCATTTTTAGTATACTTATCCGAATTTTGCATGCGAGAGAAGAAATATGTGTCTCAGATTAAGTACTGATGGATTCAGCCCATTCGGGAAGCATAGTAGAGAGTATTCTTTATGGCCAATCATCGTGACACCTTACAACTTGCCGCCATCTTTGTGTATGAACTGAGAGTTTCTATTTCTCTCTGTTCTTATACATGGGCCAGAGCATCTGAAACGAGCGCTTGACGTATTTTTGCAGCCATTGATATATGAGTTGAACTCATTATGAGAGTTTGGGGAGAAGGTGTATGATGTGTCGCTAGAACAAAATTTTAAGATGCGTGCGGTTTTAATGTGGACTATAAGAAATTTTCCAGCGTATGACATGTTATCAGGATGGACAACTCACAAGAGACTAGTATGTCCATATTGTAACGATGACACCAACTCATTCCAGCTGACGAATGGAAGGAAAACATGTTGGTTTGATTGTCACCAAAGATTTTTGCCCCCAAATCATCCATATCACTGATCAACTACATTGTTCACAAAGAAGAGATGTGTTGAAGGTCTACCAGCTGAATGAGATGGCACAGATCTATTGAAGCAGTTGCTATATTTTGGTGTCAAGATGACCAATGATGTTAATGTTGGTGGGAATGGACATGGCCATTATGATAGTTACAAAGAAAATCATAATTGGCACAAGAAAAACATATTTTGGGAATGCCTTATTGGAAAACACATTTGTTGAGGCATAATCTAGATGTCATGCATGTTAAGAATAACTTCTTCGACAACATTATGAACACCGTGCTTAATGTCCAAGGAAAAACCAAAGAAAATTTGAAGTCTAGATAAGATTTTCCGGGCATTTTTTCTCGTCCTCAGCTTCACATCACGGACGACGGAAGATGCCCAATTCCTGCATTTAGATTACCTAAGAATGCGAAGGATAAGTTCTTTCAGTGGATTATTCAAAAGGTCCGATTCCCCGATGGATACGCGTCTAATCTATGAAATTGTATTGATATCGGAGAAGGCAAGTTCATTGGTATGAAAAGTCATGATTGTTATGTAGTGATGCAACGCCTTCTCCCATTTTCCTTTGAGCATCTCCTTCCAACAGATTTTCACAAGCCATTGCAGGTATTATTTTATTTATTTATTTATGTACAATTTAGTTATATGTTTTCATTATTGATTAATTATAATATTTTCTTGAATTTCAGCGGTTGGAGCATTCCTTCGTGATATTAGCCGAAATACACTTACCGCGGATGGTATTTTCATATTACAGAGGAATATAATAAAGATCATGTGCGATTTGGAGAAGATTTTGCCACCGTCATTTTTTGATGTTATGGAACATCTAACCGTCCACCTTCCTCGTGAATCATCACTAGGTGGACCGGATCAATATCGGTGGATGTATCCTTTCGAAAGGTATATGTTTCACTTGAAGAAGAAGGTCAAAAATCTTAACAGAGTAGAGGGTTCTATTATGGCACAGAACATCAACGAGGAAGCTGCAAATTTTTCCAAATATTACTTTCCAAGAAATGTTCGTACTAGAAGCCGAAGAACTTCTCAACATGATGACGGTGGAGAACATCTTACGTATCCTGCTTACGTCCCAAGTTTTTTCCAACAAATTGGACGACTAAGCGGAAAAGATAAGACAAGCCAACTTACGGGATAGGAGTGGAGACATCTATATACATATATCCTCAGTAACTGTGAAGATATGTTGGAGTATTAAAGGGGATATACATCACCATCAGATAACAGGATCACGAAGTGCATCAAGTGACTGATCCATAATATTCTAAAGAAACCGTATGAAAAGTTTACAGACATGCCTACGTCGGGGAAGGAAGTTTGGCCATTACCCCTCTAGTGCGGACATAGTTCAGGTCTAAAGTGCCAAGGACTTACACTAACCACGTGTATTTGTGGAAGGACACTTGGTACAAGACCGGAAAAAAGTACACACACATGCCTGCAGAGCTCCTTACTCCATTCATAGAGTACTGGAAAAAAGAAGAGACAAAAAAAATCAAAGAAGAACTCGAAGAACCGGTGTAGCGAGCGGGACGGTAGGGCGGTGCCGACTAATAACTGTGGTGCTAGGAGTTCGTTCACCCGAAAATTTGATCTGGTATGATTAAAAACTTGAATCTAGTTATTTTATCGTTTTGATTAATACTATCTAACATTAAACTTTTATTTGTTGAACAACGGGTTAAGAGCGACCACGAGCCGTCACCCCTTGAGATTATAGAAGATCTTCACACGAACAAGACGACTGGAGAAGTTCAGGACCGGATGGCTCGGGAAGTTCTCGAGAACTCTAGAGGACGTATCGAGGAGATCCGGTCTACTCTGGCATCTCAAGGGGAAAGCGACGACATCCCCATAGAGACGATATATGAAGTAGTGTTTCAGGTAAATAATATTTAAATTTAATTACATACTATTGCATATTATTGATATTAATACAATATTGTGTTCTTTTTCAGACTACGAAGAAGTCCAAAGGCCGGATGTTTGGGTTAGGGAACATGGCCGGTTATTGCTTCCCAGAATCATGATCTTGAGCTGCAACGAGTCATTATGAGGAGTTGAGGAGGAAAAACAAGGAGATGGAGAGAATGAAGAAGGAAATGGATGCGCAAGCGAAGGAGATCGAGGAGATGAAGGTGTTGCAAGCAGAATGCGACGCTCAGATGGAGGCGATGCGGGCTTTACAACTTAAGATGGAAGAGTTTATGAGACGTTTCTTGGAGTAGATTAATATATTTATCGTTTTGTAGTATTACAATTTTAGGATTTTAAGAATATTTCGTAATTTTTATGAATATTTTTATTTTAGTTATATATATATATTTGAATTTTTTTTAGTTTTAATATTTTTAGTTTAATAGTTAGACAAAATTTTTAATTTTCCATCGATAACCGGTCGAATTTTTTAAATATTTTTAAAGAATCCGTCTATATATATATATATATATATATATAATTTTTTAAGAATCCGTCGATATATTTTAAAGAATCCGTCGAAAATATCGATGGTTTATTTCCGTCGATAATCAATGGATATTTTTGAGGGATTATCGACGGATTTTAAAAAAACCGACCATCTACAACCGACCAACAACATCGATCGATAATCCGTCGGTTTAACCCCTTTATCGATGGAAAACCGACGGATATGTCCGTCAGTTTCGCCGTGTTTTCTTGTAGTGATATATATATATATATATATATATTATAATATATAATCTCATATGCTATATTTTAATAAATAATTATCTAATAAATGCTAATACAAATTCTAAAGAATGAATAACACTTTCTTAAGTTTTTTTTTGTTCTTTTGCAAAAAGAACAAAAAGTTTTTTATTGGAAATTTAGTGTTTTTTATGTTCAAAATGTCATTTAAACTTCACTAAAACAATTTACGTGATTAAAATAAAAAAGTAAATGAGTCAAAACTACGTCGTTTTGGCAAAAACAACTATACAGTTCTGTATGGGTGCCTAGGATGTACGTAGACAACGCCCATAGAGATTATGCGGTGTCTAAGCATCCGATTTTTTTGAAACCGCATAAATAGCCTTATGTAGTAAAATCGCTATAAAAACGTTTATAAATCGCTAGGTGGACGCCTAGAGTGTATTTTAAAACGTAACTTATGCATCCCAACTCGTGGTAACAAGGAAGCCCGCTTTCTCGGAGTGGATTCGTTGGAAGCTACAAACCCTAGCTTAAATCTATCTCCAAATTTGGCACTTCAACAATCGATGTACACCGCCTGATAGCGGAATAAATATTTGTACTTTGGTTGAGATGATTTTCGTACGCAAGTTATTTGTCCACAATATGTTTACGTTTCATAGTTATGATTTAAAACTTAAAACACGCCTCCTAAACCACTTACACGAGGATACAAGGAGGACCGACACAATGAAGACATAAGATAAATCAAAATAGGAGAGAGAACAAGATAATGAGTTTTTAAAAGAGCACTTTTAGATATTCTTTTAGATGAGTTTTAGCCACTTATCCATTTATTAGATGGGTTTTTTGTTCTACCGTTTTTAAATTAATTAAAAATCTTAATTATAAAACATAATAATAGTTTATTTGTAAGATACTCTTTTTAGATATTCATTGATGAGGATGGTTTAAGTGTATTTGCTAAAGATGAAAGTGAACTATGATCATAAAATGTCTAGAGTATATACAAAACTTCCTAAATAAATGCAGTATAGTGTAATACATCTTTTTAATCTCGGAGTTAAGAACTGGAAATTATGAGTTGGTGTATATATATATCTTGTCATGAGTTGATATTTACATTACATGTTTTCCAAATGGTCGGTACGTATGTTATTTTTTGGAACTTCGGACTATAATTTTTTCTATAATTAGAAGCTAAGAAATTAAAAATCGGAAGGTTATTAGATCATTTTTAAAGCAAGAACTCCCAAGAATTAAACAACAACAACACAACAAAGAATAATAAAGACTGAAACTTAGAACACAAACACCACATAAATCACAGAAAAAAAACATCGCTAGTTAAGCAAACTCAGACAACAACATACAAAAACAAATATGAATTTTCCATATAAAAAAAAGGAGTTAATAATCCCAAAATTAAAATTCGTATGGTTATAGAATAAGAAGCTTAGAAAATGACGTCAGGGACGATTCCAAGCTCCTTAAAAACTTGAGGACAATCAGCGAGAGAAGTCTTCCTCATGAACCCAAGTGGGTTAATGGTTCGAGTCTCGTTGGAGACAATACCGTCGTTAGCTGTGAGACTGATCCTGGCTGCGTTTCTTAGGAACTCTTGGTTGTTTACTTCGCTACACTCTGCGTCCGGAGAGTGGACGAGGATAATCTCACACACTTCTTCCTCATGGTCTCCCATTACTTCCATCTGGTAGTTTCCGGTTTTGTCGGTCACAGCTTCTTTGGTTAGTGTCACTGTCTGGTTCTGACGACCCTTGCACTCAAGCTTTACCTTTGCCCCTGAGGTTGGATCACACAACATATCAAGGTTTTAAAAGAAAATAACTCATTTATGTTAAAGTTTTGTAGATTAGGATAACACAAGATGATGATAATATTCTGTTGTATTGAATATGTTTTCGATAAAAGTTGTCTACAAAATTAGTTTTCTTAAAACAAAAATTTTTTAAATAAAAGATCATGATAGTTTTAGTTATTCTGAGAAGCTTCTTGTTTGAAATTATTTTTGTGACTTTTTTTCCGTTATAATCCATAGTTCAACCCATTAAAACATACAAAAAAGAAAATTAAATGTTGCTTTTATAGCATCATTTGTAAAATTGATTAGAGAAAGTATTAATATACCTTCAAGGAAATTGCTGAGACGGGTAACGAATTGAACACGACAAGTGTCGCAGTAGACGGAGCCCTTGATGTGGAAGCGGTCAAAGTCATCGGCGTCAGCCGCCGTGAAGTGAAGTAATGTGGTGAAACATAAGGCGGAGGCAAGGAGGACGATGTAGAATTTTGCCATTATGCCTTTTTCTTTAAATCTTGTGCCTTATGCTCTATTGATTTTAAAGGCTTTTATTTGTGAACTTAGTTTTATAGGGTGAATTTTTTTTGAAAGTTTTGGTTGAGAGGAGACGCTATGATATATACAACCAAATATCTCCTTTTATAGAGAGTAAATAAACAAAACAACAAAAGAATATGATTGTTTATCTATTTTTGGAAGTGCTTGTTTATTTTTAGGATTTGTGTCCTTAAGTTTTGTTCGGATGTGTATTCTTAGAAAACGATTTTTTCTCATTTCCATCTATTTTTCAGTTAGTAACTTCTTAGTACTTACTATTGGATTTAATTTACGTCTTTTTCTTCAAAGACATTTCTTAATGTCAAACTTATAGTCTTTTCTATGTTTGTAGGTTTCATTAAAAATAGGGAATATTAGCAATTTGGATATTTTCTTGGTTTCTAATTTGTATAGGTCCAAGTCATTATTCATATAAACAATTTTACGTTCATACAAACAATTTATCATTCACGAAATGATATATATACATATATTAAAAGATTTTAAAGTATTCTTTTAATAAATAAACAATTCATCATTCACGAAATGATATATATAAAGTTTTTAAAGTGTTTTTTAAATAGATTATGAAATTAACAAGTTTATCAATTAATTTTCTCTTAAAATGTCTTCATGGTGGATAATTATCTACAAGACCCAAAATGAAAGTGCAAGTAGCATTAAATTACTACCTTAGGGAAAAAATCTTCAAATTTCCAAATTCTTCCAAATTCAAATAATGTTTTTAAAAAAATTTAATGAGTATAAATTCTAAAATTTAAAAATTTTAAATGATTTTTTTCTAAATCATTTATTTTGTTGACTAAAGCATTTTGGTCATATATATCACTTATAATTTCATTTTGTTTTAAGATTGAAAGCCAAGGTTTATTTGGCATTTTACTAGTAATTTGAGCTGCACATAATTTTTTCACAAATCATATTATAGAAAGGAATTATATAAGGGGAAAATGCATTAATATGACAAACTTCAAAACAAATTGTCTAGAATAAATGTTATAGAGCTCTATATGATTTCTTTAGTTTTGAATTCAGAAACACAAATATGTAGATACCTGAATATCTTTCCAAGTGTTGTACAACATAAAATTTTATTACATATAAAAATTTGATCCAGACAGAATCAAATCCAACTGAACTGATTAATAGTTCTGTTTGGATGCGGTTACATGTCTTTAAAACATAATATTGAAAGCTACACACACACACAGGAAAAAAGGAACCAAATCATCAAAGTTGTTCAAACCACATACTGTAATTATACATTAAGAATAAAAATCCGATCACATGATGGTGCAGAAATGAGGGTTATCCTCACTGAAAATGGAAGTAGCATTTGGGTCGATAAGACCCGAATAAGGGCGTTCTTGATAGTATCCATGGTCGTGTCCGTCGGTTCCATGCTTGTAGTAGTTGTAAGAACTCACTTTCTCACCATTCTTGGACATGTTGATTCTTTTGCGGAACTTCCTTTTAAAGTACCTGTCGTAAAATCCGTTAGACTCAGGGTGGTAAGGGCTCGGCCATAGGCTTACTCCTCTTCCTGTAATATTCCTTGCAACTTTCAGAACCTTCTTCTGCTCCGCCGAACCCGTCACTCTCACTTTTTGCTGTTTCATGTCTATCTCCACGTTGTGTACTCCTGTTCAATCCAAATCCTAATAGTTAGGTTTCTTGGGCGAGAAGCAACTAATTTCTTATGAAATTTAACTTTAGGGTTATTAATTAATTACCCCTAATATTTTCAAGAGCCTTCTTAACTTTTTTCTCGCAAGCAGGACAGTCCATGGGGACATCCATCTCCACTACCTGCGTAAACATGCACATATAAATTCAATAAACGCATACGAGAATTTATAACAATAAATAGAGGATGTTACTCACGGTCGTCATCTTTATACTATTGCTCGAAGAGACCTTATACAACTTAGAGTTGATAAAGTTTGGTCGATGAATTAATGACTATACATATCAAGAAACATACACCCACTCGTATTTATATGCATCACACGAACTGAGAGCTTAATTGATAAGATCTTTGAAGGTCAATAGAATATTAGTTTTTTATTATGTTGCTTCTACAGGAAAATCATGTGAAAATGCATGTAAACTACCTTGAAGTCAAAAGCTTATGTGATGCGCCGGTTAATTATATATAAAAATAAATATTACTAAAAACTTGGAAAGGATGATAGTGAAAGATACGCTTCTTTATTTTCTAACATCATAAGCATCATGATATGTGGAATTTGTGTTTCTTAATCTCAATATAAACTATAAAAAAAAATAGTCCAATTTCTACAGATATAATCATTAAAAATTCATCAAAGATTATTATATCTATACATTTTGGTGAATACATGTTGATTTTAAATCATCGGGAATTAATATTTATCTGCGAACTTGTCAAAATTTATCTCATGATAATGTTTATAAAAAAATTGTTGGAATTTTTTAGTAAAGTGAAATCTTATTTTCATTAGCTGAACAAAACATTTATAATTGGGCTGGTTATATACAAGACCAAGGCTAACCAGAAACTTTAGCCAACTAAACCAATTAACAAACTATTCTAACTAACTAATTGGTTTATAGAATACCAATTCACAGTTCACTCAATTAAACAAAAAATATCTATCAAATACTCTAATATGCTCCCTCAAGATGGGAGATATATATTTCTAAGACCCATCTTGCTTACCAAATATTTGAAGTGTGCTGGAAGTAGTGCCTTTGTAAATGGATCAGCCAATTGTTCATTTGTCCGAACATGCAACAACTTGAACAAACCTGCACGTAACTTCTTCATATCACCATGACAATCAACCTCGATGTGTTTGGTTCACTTATGAAAAACAAGGTTATTAGCAATGTGAATAACAATTGTACTATCACAAAAAAAGAGTAGGTTTAGTCAAGGGAACCCGGAACTCCTGAAGAAACTGAGTTAACCAAACAATCTCATAAACTGTCTTTGACAACCTGCGATATTCAGCCTCTACATAGGACTTGGGGACTGTCTATTGCTTCTTTGATTTCCAAGATAATATAGAGTAGCCTAGGAAAGTATGGTAACCATTTGCATACCATTGTGTATACGGACAAGAAGCTCAGTCTGCATCTGCAAAGATCTGAAGTTGCAAATCAGAGTCATAAGAGTAGAAGAGACCCTAACCTATTGTGCCTTTGAGACACTGAAGAATTGTGATAACAACTTGATGATGAGCCTCCCGTGGTGCAACAACAAATCGGTTCATTCCATTATCAAAAAAGAAATGTAAGGGCGAGTAATTTGAAGATACATAAGCTTTCCAATGAGACATCTATAAGATTATGTATCAACAAAATCCCCCATGTATCCTTAGAAAACTTTAAGTTTGGATTCATTGGAGTAGAATATAGCTTGCAACCAAGTAAACTAGTTGTATCCAAAAGATCTAAGGCATATTTTCTTTGACATATGTCCCTAATTTATTTCTTGATATTTCTAATCCAAGAAAATACTTCAAAGGTCCAAGATCATGTAGCTTGAAGTGTGATTTAGGCGAACTTTAGAATCATTATTGCCTGCAATGATTATGTCATCGATATATACTAAAACACAAAGAAAAGTCGTGTTAGTAATTTTAAGGAAGCAAGTATGATTTGAAGTTGTCTGTTTAAAACCAAGACCCTTGAAAGTGACTAAGAATTTCAGAAACCATTGTTTAGAGGCCTATTCTAAACCATGAAGGGATTTTTGAAGTTTACCCACTGCATTTGGAGGAAGTGTGGCCCCCTGTTTTTCAGCATAACCAGATGGGATTTTCATATAAATTTCTTCATCCAATTCACCATTCAAGAATACATTGGATATATGCAATTGGGTAAGAGATAAACCATATGCAGCTGCAATTTTTAATAGTAACTTGACTGAAGTGAGTTTAGCAATTGGTGAAAAGGTTTCTGTATAATCGATGCCCTCTTTTGAGTATATCCCTTTGCAACTAAAAGAGTTTTGTACCTTTCTATAATTACATCATAATGTTATTTGATCATGTAAACACATTTGCACCCTATACTCGTTTTATTAGGTGGTAAAGAACAAAAAAACCAAGTGTTTGTACTTTCTAGAGCACATATCTCTCAACATCCATTGCACTACACCAGTCCTTGTGATTTTTAGCCTCTATATAGCTTTTGGGTTCAATCTATTGATCAAGAGCTGAAATAAAAGAGAAATATGAAGAAGAAGAAAGTTTTGAATAAGAGAGAAAATATGAGATATCATGAACTATGGAAGAGTCTATTGCATTGCAATAATAATCTTGAAGATAGGTAGGTGTTTTAGTTCTCTTGTGAGAAGAAGAAGTGACATAATCAGAATGAGTGGTTAGTGATTGATCTCAAGGATCATAAGGTAAAGATACATATGTATCTTAACAAGGAATTGGAGTGTGAATCACAAAAGAGTGCTCAAGCAGATTTGAAAAAAACTCAATTGATCTTGACTTGAATCTGCCTTTGCAAAAGGAAATAGCTCCTCATGAAAGACAACCTGTCTAGAGAGAAAAATAGAAATAGTCTCTAGATCAAGAAACTTATAGCCTTTTACACAAGAAGGATATCCAAGGAAAACACATGCACAAGTTGTAGGTGAAAATTTATGTATGTTCTTGGGTGAAGTGGATGCATAACAAAAACATCCAAATACCTTTCATTCATCATAGGCTGGTATCTTCTTTGTTATCACTTCATATGGTGTTTTATTATTTAGAATAGAAGCTAGAATACGGTTGATACGGTGAACTGCTATGAGAATAAAGTCACCTCAATAGGATAATGGAATTTGAGATTGAAAGAAAAGGGATCTAGCAACATTGAAGATGTGTTGATGTTTTTTTTCAACAGCAGAGTCTTTTGTGGTGTTTTAGGACATGAATGCTAAGGCAAAATGCCTTTAGACTGATAAAAAATTGTAAATTTGAGTTGTAGAGTATTGTCGGATCTAACCCCCTTAACCTTTCTATGGAAATGATTTTCTACCATTTTAAAGAAGTTTGGGAAGATGGTAAGGACATCATACTTTTTTTAACAAATATATCCAGGTTGCTCTAGACCAGTCATCTACAATGGTTAGAAAATAGGTGTAACCATCATGAGTTGGTGTAGAAAAGAGATCATATGTGTCTATATGAAGTAAGTCAAAAGGTTCAGGATGGAGATTGTTGTGAGAAACAAAAGGCAAAAAAAATTGTTTAGCTAAATGATATACCCTACAATGCGACTCACTATTAGTCTTAGGTTTATTTAAAAATACCCTAAATGTTCTGAAGTCTGGAAACATATGGGTGTTCAAGTCTCATATGCCAAGTTGTGGTTAGAGACATTAAAAGAGTAAAGTAACTGAGTACTTGGGTTAACAATTAACTCAAGATCCAGAAAGCAAAGACTTCCAATATGCATACTCATCCCAGTCATTGATTCCTATGTACAACCCTAAATACCACAAGAAATTTCTTCAAACCAGAGTAGACAGGCTAAACTTTTAGTAATAAAGCTGCTACTAAGAAGGTTGAATTTGACTTGTGGTATATGTAAGACTTCATTTAGAACCAAGTTATCACCCAAATGGATTGATCATACGCCAACAATGCTCATAGAGACTCCATTAGGAAGTGTGACAATGATATTGTGAAGAGGTTTTAAAGTTTTAAAGGATGATTTATCATGACATATGTGATTAATGGCTTCTGAATCTATAACCCAAGAGTTAATAGCAAGATGATTGCTACTAACTGAACAAACATAAGGCCTATCAATTCCGGTAAAAGAAAAAAGGATAGAGGGATAGAAAGTACCAGATATTGGGCAAGGTATTGGATTAGAAGATATAGAGAATGAATGAGCTTTTGGACTCGTGACAATGTTTGGATTTTGAATTTTGGCACTAAGGAAATTCATTAGTTGTTGAATCTGTGTAGTAGATAGATCATTGTTGGTTATGTTTGCACTTATTGAATCTTCAATAGCCAGATGAGCTGAAGCAGAAGATTGACCCTTATTGAACCTTTGTTTTGGCTTGAAATTGATGTGTTATGATTTTAGTACATTTTACCTTTTGTTTAGCACTCGTTTTAGTTAAATTCACTTGAATTTAGGCACGTACAGACTGCATTTGCATATCATTTCATGTTTTTAGGTGATCTAAGTGGAGGAAGGAAAAGCATGGACAAAGAAGCATACAAGATTCAAGAAAAGGATGTAAACAGAGCTGGATCGGTTGGCCAGATCAGTTTGCTTAAACCGATATGAAGAATTGAAGAAAACAGAAGCTTGGATTGGTAGGGAGGATCGGTTGCCCAAACCAATCCAGGCCAATTCTCGCAGACCAGAAGACTGGATTGGTTGGGAGGACTGGCCAGACCAAACCGATCCCAGACCCAGAAAAGTCAACATTTTACTTATTTTTATGGTTTAAACCAACTTTCAATTGGGTTAACCCATTACCTCTTTTGGAACACTATATAAATTCTTTAGACCTAATTTTTAGGAGAACCTCTCTAAGGATTTAATCTCTTTTTCTCTTTAAGAGCAACTTTGTAAACATTTGAATTTTGGTTTATTTTAGTGTTTTATCTTTGATTTTATCATCTTTATCTTTTTATTTTCTGTTTCTAATCATGATTCTACACAATTTCATCATTGAAACTTTTATTTTATCAATGATTAGTGAGTAGTTCATCTCTAAGTGAATGAGTTTGGTAGATTAGGTTGATTAGATGATTAACTATGACTATGCTACAACGACTATGATAGTACATAGTAATTGAAGTAGGTAGTCCACCTCGATAAAAATCTTACTATCAGAAACCTGCTGGAAATCCGTGCTTTTTGTAACAACGATCCTCTATGTGACCTACACTATTACAATAAGTACATATGGGCTTTTCTTTCTTCTGAAAACCATTGCCAATAGCAGAATTTTGATTGTTTCCATTAGCCTGAGCAGTTTTGTTTTAAGATTGGAAACTATCTGAAAAGCAGCAACATTCTCTATACCAACAGAAGTTGTAATTCTAGTTGTTTTGTTACTATCCTCTTGATTAAGAAGATTGTATACAACAGCGAGAGTTGGAAGAGTCTTTTACATCAAGTTTTGACTCCTAACTGCATCATAAGAATCAATGAGTCCCATGAACAAATCAATGACTCTATTATTTTCTCTTTCTGCCATAAGTTCTACAACAGTCATAGCAACTGATAGGCTCAGGATTTAATCCTAAATCTACACTGCAGAGAACACATCTTTGTAGTATAGTAAAGGGTCGAATTCCACAGAGACCGGATTGTGCGACTCTCAATTAGACGTTCGTTTCAAGCTAAGACAATAATAAAAGGATTGTTTGGGTTTAAAACAATTATAAAAAGACAGTAAATTAAAACAGCTTTTAAGCAATTAGAGAAAACGCTAGGCGTTAGGGAATTCACAGGTTATCAGGTTTTAAGTTCAGGTTGACATGCAAGATTTATTAATGAAAGTAGTTCTCAACTCAAAAGACAGGGATAGACTAGTCTCCTCCCGAAGTATTAGATCCCTATAATCGAATTACCAATACAAACTTCCGCTGTATTTAAACATTTCAATCATGCAATGATTTCAGATTTGATATGTTCATAAGCATTAAAGGCAATACTTCCGCAAACATAGACACTTACTCATCTAGACTAGGTCAGGTTTCTAAACCAAATCCCTTTGTATTTATTAACCTAATATCATGAACTAGGTGATCAAGCTAATTAAAGCAATAATAACATATCTAGACTAAGAACCTAGCAACTTAAATTCATAATGTCAAACCATAACCATCAAATCCTGATTTCCCTGGGATTAACCCTAAAACCTAACAAAGTGACTGCTCAGACATGGCTAAGCAATCAACAATTATCATCATAAGAAGAAAGCACATAAAAGAATCAAATTGTATTTAAAAGTAAAAGACAGATTTTCAGAAATCTTCTCCATATACATGGTTGAAAATCTTATTCTCTCTGAAAAGCTCTCAAAGTAATTAAAATAATTGTAATCCGTGTTGTTTATAAAACTAAGCCTAAGGCTATATATAAAAAATCAAGAAAAACCTAATCTAATAAGGAAAACTCTTCATAAGCCTTGATGACGATGCATCTTTTTGATCATTTCCAAGCTTGTTCAGGTGAAGGGATCGATCAATCCAAGTAGGGATCGATCCATCCAAGTAGAGATCGATCCGTCCTCTTTTCCTTCTGAGCTCGATCGATCTAGGATGAGATCAGTCGATCTGATTTTCCATAGATCTCCTGGAGCTTTGGATCGATTGATTTCTCTTCATACGATTCCTAGATCGATTTTGTTAACTTGGGTTCGATCTATTCATCTTCATTTTGCCTAGTTGCACCTGAAATCCTCTTAAAACCATCCTTTTTTCTTTATAACGTATCAAAGACCTAAACTCCTGAAAACATGCCAAAAACACGTGGAAACACTCGAATAATGCCAAATAGCAAGTATAAATACCCACTATTAATTATAAAAATTGAGTGATATCATCAACCTTACCAAAACTAGACAATTCTTCCCATAAGGCTTGACTTTGAGTGTGATAGGTAGAGAGATCCATACTACCTTGCTTAAGAGAATGTAATTGATGTCTAAGTTTATAAAGCCTAGGAGGACTAGACTTATGAAAACTAGTGTGGAAATCCAACCACATTTCTGATGCATCCTTAAAGTACAGTATGCTATAGTAGATTTTCTTGGAAACTCTATTGAGTAACCAAAATTTCACCATACTATTACAACGAGACCAGATCTTGACTAAAGGATCATCATCACATGATTTAACAACATATCCATCGAGAAATCCCATTTTACTATTTACTTCCATGCTATTAATCATTGCTATACACCAAGTACTATAGTTACTACCATCTAGCAAATCAGGAACAAGTACTAAACCAGAATGATCTGATCCTAATAAATAATACGGAGAATGTATACTATCCGGATTCACCTGATTCAACTAAAAAACACTACGGCCAGCAATTTTCACTTTAGAGGATGATCCAGAGTAATCATGAGTCACCTGATTCGGAATGTCATCAGCATCATGACGAGGATTTGATTTGTTGTTGTTGTTTCCTGGTGATTCAGCTTCTGGAAACTCTAGTGATTTTGTTCGATACTTTGAATTTGTCTTTCTTTCCCCCCCCCATTCAGCTCAAATCGCAGCTCAAAAAAGTTGAAATCAATCGGATTTGAACAAGAAAACGGCAATTTCGAACTCGAAAACTTGAAGAAAAAGAGAAAAAGAAGACCATAAAGTGAAAAGATGAGATGAGAATGAAGATGGAAACAAAGTTTAGCGTGGAAGAGAGAGTTTTAGCTCTGATACCATTTTAGTAAAGTGAAATTTCATTCTTATTAATTGAACAAACATTTACAATTGGGTTGATAATATACAAGACCAAGGCTAATTAGACACTTTAACCAACTAACAAATTAAATCAATTAACAAATTATTCTAACTAACTAACGAATTGATTTATAGAATACCAATCCACAATTGACTCAATTAAACAAAAAATATTTATCTAATACTATAATAGAATTCATCAGATTAATAATGATGTAATTCACGTAATATGATTTTTTCACATACCTTGTAAATAGTCATTTATCGAGCAAATAGTTATTTCCTTTGAGAATAACAAGAAGAATAATTTTATATGCTCTACATAAGTAAAATGAGCGAAAGTAATAACTTTAATGTTTAATACCATCTATTATTTTCTTATCCTTGAACTTTTTTGAAAAGGATACAAATATATATATATATATATATATATAAACTAATTGTTATAACATAATTATCATGAAAAACTATGCACGAAGGAAATATTTTTATTTCTATGGATGCATGTATAGGAGAGAGGACTTTCAAAAGGAGGATCACCTTTTTGGTCAATCCTGAAACCCAATCCACGTAAGATCACCTTTTTAACTGATTTTGATTCCTGATTCACGTAGGAACATCCATTTCGCCAATCCTAAAGCCTAATCCAGGTATGAAACCCATTTCGCCTGAAATCCGATCATGGTCTTCATTTTAACACTCTTGACTCCAAAAATACGTATTGGTTATGAAATTGGATTCTCATCTTTGATGTCTTCCTTGTTCTTTATAGATCCACTTATTATTGACAAAGAAAGAACAATGTCCATACTATGCTTGAAAGTTTTTGAGATAATGGCATCTTTCAAGATAGAAAGAACAATGTACGTACTGTCTTTAGTGATAGTTGATTTAGCAAGTTCTTTAGAGTTTAGGTTTAAGGTAGAAGCAGTACTGATAGACTTTTTTTTACTAATTTCTAAGGTTGTACGCAGAGCCGGTCTTTGAGCTAAATCGTAGAAGCAGCAGTTGCGGCCGATAATTTTATAACAAACTTTCGGCCACACTTTTATGGAAGTGTGTCATGGCCTACTAATTTCCTCCTCTACTTTGCTGACTTGCATCCAGAGTTTAAGGCCACCCAATGACATTTTTTTAATCTTCTTTTTTATTTCATTTTTTCACATGAATCAACGATCCCTTTTTATCTCAAAAATTAAATTAGTTCCAAAAATTATTAATAATATTTTCGCCCAACTTATTTTACTTAAAATAAAATGAAAAATTTTATTATAAAGGAAAAATTTAGCACATGTATTAATTAATTATCTTCCTCTCATAGTTACTTCAAATCACACACTAAAATTCTTAAATTGCAATTCTCACTTTAAATCTTTGTTTACTGATTAAAGTACCTTTTTAATTTTAATAAGTTATAATTTCTTTTTCTATTGATTATATTCAAAAGTGAAATTGTAGAAATCTTTCTTCTTCCACCAGATATAGCTGAAAAACTTGATTTTACAAATTTGATGAGTTAGTTTGCAGGTAAAAATGTGAGGAGAATCATATTTCAGGAATAATATATGTATTTTTTCTATGCTTTAAAATGTTTATAATTTTTGTTTACAAGATATTTAAAAATGTGTATCAAATTTTGCGAAACAACCATTTTGATTTGCTTTTAGCCTTTAAAAAACTCATGATCGACCCTGGTTATATGGGAAACTAGATGGGTTGTAACTTTTAAAATAAAAGAGTCAATATTGATGAGGTTTTGAGACACATGTCTTTTCTACTGGTTTTTGTTTTACAATATGTATCACGTGAGCATTATTAGAAGATCATAGAGATCGACTCATATTGAAAAGTAAATATTTATAATACGATGAATATTTCCAAATATATTACTATCTTGGAATAGAAAATTTTATATTATGTAACATTATATTATTTAGGAAACTAGTTTTACATATTCCTCTATAAATTCATTGTATCTTATGACTTATTTCTTACGAGAATCTATTATAATTTTTCCTAAAATACATTTGTGTTTTTTATTCTCATCAAATTTATCATGGTATCAGGGTTTTAATCTAATTTCTATAATAAACTTGTGTTCTTTTACTCTCTTCAAATTTATCATGGTATAATTGTTCAATAGTCATTCGTTGGAATCTTCAATAGGCATTCGTCAGAATCTTCTTTACGTTTTGATTTTTCAAAATTTTATTTATATTTCTAACAAAGAGAGAGTTCATTGTGTCGTGAGTCTTGTTAATATTTGGTGAGATTCGTTTGTGGTTATCACAATTTGATTTTCACTAGTTTTGAACGAAAATTTTCAACAAAGAAAACAAAATATATCTGAACATGAATCTATACATATTTGTTCAATATTGTTATTTGATCTCGGAGTCGCGATTTACTAGACCTCTCAATTGCGATTTATTTTTGATTTTTATCATGGTGATGTGTTTTCACCGATAATAATTTGATGGCTAATGGTTTTAGCTAATTCGACTCTACGACGAAGTATAAATATCGCTAATGTCCCAATGGCTAAGTGTGATAGCTGATTTGACTCTACAACTGAGTATAAACGTCGATGATAATCTTATGGTTGGGTTGGTTGCCATATTGACCCTACCCCCGGGTATAAACGTTGATATTGATCTGGCAGCTTGGTGTACAAGCTGAGTTGACTCGCCGACCAAGTATAACGCTGCAACGATGATCCGACGACATGATATGAAGCTGATATATTGAAGATTTGTCCAATCTCACACGTGTTACCACGTCTGAGCTTGTATGAGGGTATTAGGAGATTATAGACATCGATACATATCACAAAGTGAAGATTTCATAAGACGAAGAATATTTCCAAATATATCAACAACTTGTCATTATGTAAAACTATATTATTTAGGAAACTAGCTTTACCTATTCCTCTATAGATGCATTGTATTTTATGACTTATTTTCTATGAGGGTCTATTATAATTTTTCCCCAAACACATTTTTGTTCTTCTACTTGATAAACAAGAATTTGCTAATTTTATGTCTAAGCAAATGTCTTAAGTCTAGTCAAGTCATTGTAGCACTAAAAGATCAATCCAATTCAGGAGAATCAACACACTAGTCCTATGCGAATCATGTCTAGTCTAAGCTATTAAGATTTGTTGGTTTTAAACATTCAAACATGCATAAATTAAAAAGTCAATAAAAAGTCAACAACCTCAAAAGTCAACTAGATTAAGCAAAAGTCAACAAAAGATTAAAGTGTAAATCAAGACTAAAAATCCTAACTAAATGGGCAAAGGTTATTGACTTGGGTGATCAAATGGTAATTCTTGATGCTTTATACTATCATTCAATGCTAATCTTTGGTCTAAGATTCTCTTAATTAGACTAATCCACTCTCATGGTACTAACCCCTTTCCTAATCATGCAACTAAAACAATCTCTTTGATAATTACACAATCAAGAAGCCTTAAGTTCTAATTCATGATCAACCACTAAACTAACTTACACAATCTCTTGGTTAGACTTCATTTAGCATTCAATAGTTGGTTCAATCATTTCATCGAACACCTTTCAAGCAATAAAACACCTATGATATAAACTTGAATGGCCAAGACAAATACAGCATTAAGAACACCTAATAAATGAGGATATAAGATATCTAAGCCCTAAACATCAAGATCAACCATCTAATCACCCTAATCTTCCTAACTCATTTGCTTAGTAAAACACTATTGACTAATCATTGAGAAAGCACAAAATCTAAGGATAGAGATGTGTTCAATCATGATTAGAAGAAGATTTGATAAGATTAAAAGCAATCAACAAGAAATCAAACTCAAATAAACATAAGTTCCAAAAGATTGTTTACAAAGTTCTTAAGAGAAAAGACATCCCCTCTCCAAATTAGGTTTTAGAGCTTAAATAGTATCCTAAAGTGGCATTGGGTTAACCCAAAAACAGTTGGGTTAACTGATGTCTCTGCATTTTATTGGTTTTAGGAAGTCGTTTAACATCATTAAATTTAGGGTCCTTTAGTTGTATATGATGCATCCATAGACTTTATTAGCGAGTTTGCATTTTTTTAGGAAGTTTTGCATTAGCACTTGCATTCATATGCATTTTGGATATTTTTCATGACTTTCAGTAGTTTTCAGAACATAAGTGCAAAATTTGGAGAAGGGAAAGGGAAAGGAAGAACCAAACCCGAATCTGGCTCGATCAACCCACATGATGGCTTGATAACGGGCCAACTTCACGATCGAGCCCAAGAAACTTTCACCATCGAGTCCATCCAACTCCACCATCAAGCCCAAGCAACTCAACCATCAAGCCCACATCGAGCCAGCGGCAACTTCCGTCTTCGGCTCGATCGCCAAGATTTATTCATCTCGATCACGAGCCAAGTTCTCATCAAGACGAACATCTTTTGGTTCGATCACCAGCTCCTTCGAATCGATCATCTTCTCGATGTCTTGATTACAACTCAAGCCAAAATTCGACCACCTCTAGCCCTAACCTCGATCATTGGCTCGATCAACGATCAATCCCGTCTCAATATCCCATATGCCACTTCCAAGTCGTCTCGATCATCCGGCCCAATGTCTTCAACATGGCTTGATTAATTTTCTTCATGGCTCGATCACCATGATCGAGCCAAGCATCTCCAAGTTTGACCAACTTGGTTTCAGGACGAACCAGACCCAAGACCAAGATCAATCATTATGTTTTATCTTTTAGCGTTTTTAGGGCTTTTCTGAACAACTATAAAATCCCTAAACACGCCTCCATTCGAATAAGCTTTATTTTTTAGCCATTTTGGGTTTGTTCTTAGGTTTAATATTCTCTCTGTTCTACTTTGTTGTTCTACGAATTTATGTTTTTAATCTCGTTTTTGTGTTGATCATTATTTCTGGTTTTGCTACTGTTCCTTTGAAACTCTGTTTTACTGGGTTAGTATTCTTGTTGTTCTTCATCTTCATCTTCTGCATTTTTGGTTTTTCGTTTCGTTCATCATCTTCGTCACGTTTTCAGACTTAGTGTTCTTGATTTTCTTCATCATTTGAATTTTGATCTTAATGTCTTACTTATTAGTTATGCTTTCATGTTTTTCTTTTTTCGCACCCAACATGCATAGTGAGTAGTTCTCTTAGGTTCCTGAGGATGGGGTAGACTGGTGTTGATTTCCTTATTCTTCCTAGGTACCTAAGTTTGATTACATCTAGATCCTTTCTGTGTCATTGCTCTTCATGCTAATTTCTTTCTGATCAACTGAAATCTGATATTAGGCATTCCAACACTTAGAAGGTATTCGATGAAATGCGTGAACATGGTGATTTCAAAGATTTGTATACCTAGCCTAAGAGATTAGATGTCTAGGGTGCTTATTGGCTTTAATGGATTGGTTCTTCATGCCTACTAGGTAGTGAACCGTTAACGAGAGTTAGGTATGGTGATTGCTTAGGATGAATCCATTTATCAAGATATTGGACTTGGTTGCATATGAATCTGTTTTTTAGGGCTTAGCTCATTGTTTGAGGTATGTTAGGTGTCTAGGTAATTCAGGAAGGATCATTGGTCAATTACCTCCATTCTTAGGAACTGGTTACCATTTGATTGCATTTTTACTCATTTTACTTTTCTACTTGAGTTTCACTTGTTGTTTATCTTTAACTCCTGTTTTTGCATGCTTGCTTTCGTTTCCTGTTTACCTCGTGCATGTTTGCTATGTTCTGTTCATTTAGGAACTGTTAGTAAAACCTCATTTTCTTATTTAGCTTGAATTAGTAGTTCCATTTGCATCTAGAGTGTTAGCATCACACCAATTTGGATTGACACATATCTATACTACAATGACATGTAAGTGTGATATGAATTCATAACTCGGCACCACACCACTATACTACATTGCAATGTAGAAAAATCTTGTTATCATTAATCCAATTGAAAATGGGTTTAAACCAAAAGAGGGAAGTCAAAGAAGTGATTTTTCCATCTAATACAGGTTTGGCTAAACCGGTACGCCAAACCGGTATCAACTTTTTTCGTGTGTATCGGTTTGGCCAAACAAGTACACTTGCCCATACTTATTCTCTAGAAACTGATTTTATTTGTACCGGTTTGTCGTGCCTGGTACACCAAACCACTATGAGCTTCAGAATCCATAACTATCTCATCATTGAAGCTATGACGACGTGCAATAGCTCTTTGAAAGCTGATTCAAAGGGCTACAACTTTGATGAAGGAGTCTTCTCCTAATTTTTAATAGAAGCTGGTGAACAAGATACATATTTGGGGTGGATGGTTTGGAGTTTCGAATCTAGCAGATCACAACTTTGCCAGTTCATATCTTGCAATTTCCAGGGGCGTTTAAGGTGATTTTGGCTTTACGGAAAGCTTGAGTGCATGGCTATAATATAATTCAAGATTACATGATGAAATTTCCATTGTAAAATCCCAAAAAAATTTTATCTTTAAGGCTTGTTATTTTGATCCTTATTAAGTCCCCTTTTGGATCTTTTGCATCCAGTTGACCTCTCTTTTGACTTCATTCACCTTCAACACCTGAAACATGAAATGATATACAAATACAACCTATATATTTCTAAATTCAAGTGAATTTACCTAAAATGAAATCAAATCAAGAGGTAAAATGCATCAAAAATACAATATATCAACTCCTCCAAACTTATCATTTGTTTGTCCTCAAGCAAAAGAAAATCAAGTAAGGAAAGGAGGTTTGAAGGAGAAAGCCTCAAAACCAAAAGACTAAGTCAAATTTTAGTGAACTAGCATCTTAAACATGATACATAATCAATCCCAAAGTAGTATCACTACTCATCAAATCATTCATGCATTTTCGCTATCCGTTCTATTACTAAAGGCAAGCGATCTACTTGTCTAGTTCAAGCTATTTTCCTACATTCAATTTTTTCATAGGTGGAGCATGCTCGAATAATTATCTTGTAGGTTTCAATTGGTAAGGTTGAAAGGGGATTCCAATGCATCAAGAGAAGGTTTATACATAATCTTTGGGTTATCACTCAAAGGGAGTGATTGAATTAGCAAAATCAAAACGAGACAAAGGGCAATGGGGGATACAATCTCTCAACTATCATTTCTAATCATTCTCCAATCCCCAAGTATTATTCTACCCATATTCCAAGAATTTTAACCATCCTTTTCAATTTCAAAACTTCTCAAACAACCCTTTCTTTCTCATCTTTTTCATTTTAAGCTTTTACTTTTCTGCACTAGATTCTTCATTCTTTCTCCTTATACTTATTTGAGTATGCCCTAGCTTTTTTGTATCTTTTATCACTTAGGGTATTCTTTTCATTCTTGCAATTGTCTCTAGCCTTTATTTTTTACGTAAATTAGAGCTTTTATTTTTTAAAACTTAGGGATTCTTTACTCTTTACTATAAAACTAGTCGGAGTAGTCATTCTTTCTCAAAATCATCACTTCCTTTTTCCTTATTCACCAAACATCTTCTCTTGAAGTTGAAACTATGATATTACTCAGATTTAATGCATTTTAGTAGGCATTTATGCCTGCTAAACT
>OVBE01000330.1:0-54282 GCA_900406425.1 Iberis pinnata
CCACACACCAATGAACCAAGACACTACCAGCGCAAGGCCGATTTACCTATTTCACACAATTTCTCATATGTTGTAGTGCTAATGCATATCCCACTCTTTGTAAATAACCTTTCATCTTTTGGTTAATAAATTTAATATTTCATCAAAAAAAGAGTTTTTTCATGTATTACCTAAATATGTGAGATAACGTTTTTAATAATTTTTATTTCATCTAATCCTTCTTTGTTATTGTTTATGATTTACATCATTACTAGATGATATTCCGTGCTATGCGCGGAAATATGTAACTTTTATGTATCACTATATATTTTTTGAAATAATAATTATAGAATTTGTCGACAAATATAAATATATAAATATCAAAGTAAAAATGTGATGATTTTGTAAAAATTATATAATTATATAATATAAAACATAATTAATATTTTATTTTATTTTTATATTGTACATAAATATATTTTAAAAATATGTTAGATCGGTTATTAATTAATATATAAAAATTTAGTAATATATATTTTATAAGCATATTTTAAATTTAATATAAATAGATTTATATTATTTTAAATAATATAAAATTTTAAATTATTTATTTAAAATTTTATTATGTTATATATTTTATAGAGTCTTAGAAAATATATTTTCTTATAAATTAATCTAAAAATATATTTTGTAAAATTAAAAATAATTTCGTAAATAAATGGAGAAAAATATTGGTAAAGATTTTTAATCGATATAGTGTGTATATTTAAATTACTAATGTGATATTTACTTTATCTAAATAAATGATTGAATATATAAATATTTTCTAATGACATATCATGTAATTTATTACAATCTAACGGGTTTTTTAAAGAATTTATTCCCTTTTAATATATAGTAGATAAATATTTAATTATATAATTTATAAATTTATTATTCTGGCCACTTTAATATGGCTAAATTTTAATATAATTTAATTATATATCTAATTACTTGTATATGGAAAAAACGTACTTATCATAATTATTTAATTATTATAATTTATAGAATTATTATTCTTGCCATTTTAATTTGGATAAATCTTAATAATAATTCAATTTTGTAATTAATTAGTGGTAAAAACCGAAATAAATATGTACTAAAAAACAAAAAAATACAAAATTTTACTTTTAAATATTCAATATAATTTAATATAGGATTTTCAATAATTTTTATTTTGTAAAGAGTGATAATGAGTGTTTGGTTATATGGAATTATGGATAGTGTGAATGGTATTTCATGTAATTAGTTATGTAATTAAAGGTTTTGTTTAGGAACTGTCTTCCTTTAATATATAAGAGATTAATCTATAAATATTTTCATCTAATTTTTACAGGCAATGGATCAATCATTGAGTGACAAGGGGAAAAAAATTCATGACCGAAGAAAAGTTTATTGAAGAATCCAATAAATTCTTGGTTTGGATAATATTATATTTATTGTTTATTGCCAAATCATTTTTATTTGTATTTCCTGAATCAAATGATTTGACTATATTGTATCAGATTATTGTTACAATTAAATTATGTTTAATAATTTACTTGTTTAAATAATTTTTGTTTTTTCTTTATTTTCAAAATATACAAATTACAAAAAAGAAATGAACTAATGACTGATCATGAGCTTGAAGTTTTGGCAAAAGTTTCAATGGCTCTTAAGAAAACTAAAAGAGAAACCGAGAATCATTACTATGATGGTATGTAACGAATGAAAGAATACATTGAAATTTGAGAAATCTCAAGATATTTAGATCAAAATTGCAAAAAAAAGCCAAGATTGCTTTACTCATTAAGCAATGCAACGAAGACAATTTTAATATCATGAAAGAATGGGTTTGTCAAGAACAAAAGAAAAAAGAGTATGATTCATGGTTTGCAAAGGTTCTGATTATTAGAATAAATAATAAATTTATAATATTCTATTTAAATTTTAATAATTTTTAAAGTTAATTACTTCTGAAATATATCAATTTTTTGGAAATTGAAAGTTAACTGATTATTTTGTAGAATCAGCTAGATCCCATCGGATTTGTTAATTACCTATATTTTAGGTAATTTCTTTAATTTTTAACTAATTTTAATTTTTTTATTTTGGAAATCAAAATTATTTGATGTCGTATGGAGGTTTAACAAAAAAGTTTGATAAAGAAATTTTTTTTAATGTCACTAAAAATTTATTGTAACCTTTAATAAAAAAAACAAAATATTCATTTTTTTGGAAATAACACTTAAAATGCAAATTAATTAATATTTTAATAAAAATAAAACATTTGGTGATTAAATATATAAATTAATATCATAAATAAAATATATAAAAATTATATAAATTAAAAAATATATATTTTTCCGCGCATAGCGCGGATCCATGACTAGTATTAAAATTAAAATAGAGCTCGAGCTTTTTTGTGGAACTAAAGAAAAAGCTATTGAACAAATATATCAAATATTGCACAAAAAAACAAAAACAAATATATTCTCAAATATATATGGAAAACTATTAATTTATTATATCCTCAATAAATAACACAAAATGAAATTTGAAAAGTTTTGAAGTTTTTTTTGTGAATTCATTAAACAAAATTCAAAATGTAGTTTTAATGGGATAATATTAAATTTAAGGGTTCAATGTGTTATATTTTATTCCAAAATATATATATATATATATATATATATTATTTTTTTGTTAAGAAAATATTACTTTATAGATATTTCAATATATCTAAATAATTAATTTTTTATGTCTATAAATAACTTCATCCTTTCATAATTCATATGTTTTTATTTGTCACGTTTTCTGCTTTATTATAGGTTCTTATATATTTTTGTTGCATCCAATTTTTTATTTTTTTCAGTTGTTTGATTGACTTTAGTGTGTTTCCTTGATTTAATTCATTTGTTTATCAAAAGAAGTACAAATTTCAAAAATAACATACTCCCAAATGTTCCAAAACTAGCACAAACATAATAGGAACAATTTGAAAAATAACCTAAATTATACATTAAATTTGAAAAAATATACCATCTATATGCATAATTTGTAAAATACACTTTTATATATTTTTATGACAAAGATAACCTTATTTTTATTAGTTAGATAATTAACTTCCGAAATAAAGATAATTTTTATAATTAAATTAATTATAAAAACATAATTAATTTATCTTAAAAGTTTGTGTTGGGTTTTTTTATCTCTATTGACTAATAGAATTTTCAGTTGAGTTTATCCAAAGTCGTTTTGTTGTATAGTTAATTTTTGTTTTATTATATGTTGACTTATACTACAACAGTTGACATATTTAGTGGTACAAAAGTATTTTTGTACAATATACATATTAAAACTGTTGATTTATTTTTCATCTCCGTCGACTTATTTTTTGTATCTTGTTTATATGTTTTCTTAAATATAATTAAGTCAACTTTTGTTGATTTGTTAACATATTGACTTGTTTAACTTCTATTTATAAAAATAATTTGACCTTTATTTAGATCAAATTTATGTCATACAGTAAACTTATATTTTTGATTGAATTTTGTTGAAGTCGATATATTTGTAAACTCAATTTATATGTTTTTGTTTGATTTTTTTCATAGTCGATATGTATTTTTTATCGATTTAATATTAATGTTCGTTTATTTATAAATATATAATAATCAAATAAAATAAATTTAAATTACAAAAAACAAAACAAAAAGTACTTCAATTATCTAAACAATATTTTTTTCTAAGAAGTGGAGTTCTTTGCACCCTTAATCTGTTTCCATATCCATAATCAGATTTTAAATATTTTAACCCAAAAAAACAAATTCTAAAAAATCAATATATCGGACCAAAAAAAAAAAAAATTTTGTGTACTTCTTCAACACCCCTTTTCACATACCTTAAATCTCCTATACCATCGAATTCTCTATACCCTTTTTTATTTTGAAATTGAGTAAAACCATAAACTCCAAACCAAACTCACATACCTTCAAAACTAATCTCTAAATTTAGATTAGTGAACCCAAACCCAAATATTTAAATTCTACACTTTTAAAATTCAATTTGACATTTTAAAACGATTTCGACATCATATTCTAAATATTTTTTGAAAAACTTTTTAAAACAGTATTTTGATTTTGAAATTTTTTTATAAAATAGGTTTAATTAAATTAAAAATATTAGGTTTTACAAATTTGAAAAATAAATTTTATATTGCCATATAAAATTAAAAACGTAAAAATAATTATTTGTGTGTCCTAGAAAGATTTCCCTATGACAAATGAGGGTAATAGAGGATATGCCATGAAGTCCTTTGATTATTTGTTTCGTAACCTAAACAGAAATATACTAATACACGGGAAAAATATTTCTCTCTCTTAAAATCTCACTCGTTTCTTTATCTCCTCGCCGTTAGAAGATTCTTCTGCGCCGCCTCCCCGCTGGTGTCCGACTTGCATGCTAGCGCTCAACAACCCTTTCTCTTTTCCTTTGTGTTTTTTTTCTTTCGAGTTTACTTTCCACCGTTTTTTTTTGGATTCTTGCTCCATTGCAACCTTTTGTCGTTGTTATGGAGGTGGAAGCGCCCTAGATGTTCATATCTTCGACTCTTCACCGCTCCTATGCCCTTGACCCTGCTGTGCTCTATCACTTTTCTCTTCTTTTGCAGGTTGAGTCGTGGAGCTCTCATCAACCTTCTGGTTGTATCCGAGTAAGGATTCGACATATACATGGTGAGCCAAGCCATTTTGGGCGGTGGCTCTAGTTGATCGGATCTAGTGGATGTTGGGTGAAGTCTCGGTGGCCTACTCTTTATTGGGAAAGATTCTCAAGACGACGATGACTCTTCTTTATGGCTGGCGATGGGAAAGCTTGGTGGTTGGTCGATTAGATCTTCACGGGAATGCCTGGAAAGCAAGAGGCGGCCGGTGGAGAGACATAACATATGTCTAGGTTTTTTTTTTCCAGTGATGGGCTTTGAAATGGGCCTTTTTCTAAACTTTTGGAGGCTCATTGCCTTTTTAATTAAGGCCCTTCTCTTTTTGGTTTTTTTTCGTCGTTGGTTAATAACTGTTTTTACTTATGTCGTCTTTATGGTTATCTTAAGATTAGAATTACACCTTTTAGGTACAATATTTCCTACATATCTCATACGTGTCAGTTTTATACTGATTGTTAGGGATTTAGAAGAATGTAATATGTTTAGTAGTCTAGTTTATTCTAGGCTATGTTCTCCCGCTAAGAGAGTTCTTATCCTATTAGGAGTTAGTTTCAAATTATAAAATTTGTATTACCTCATGTGTGAGGTCAGCTACCCAGTATGGATTCTATTCTTCCTCGTGTTGGAAGTTATTATATCTTTTATTGGTTGTAATTTCTAATGACGACAAAAAAAAAAAAACAGAAATATACTAACTTTTTGTACTTCCCAATTTATATATGGAATAAATCTTTATGTCAGTTTAATATAAACTTTTTAAATAAAAAACCCCACATAGCTAAATTAAGTGTTCTTTTTATTTTTTGACGGCCAAATGCCAATCATATTACATTATATACAATGGGAAATACAACCGTCATACAAACCATCTAATTACATGATTTAAAAATATGCTACAAGAACCTTAGCTAAATGGTCAGGAAACCCATTCTCCATTCGCGTCATACCACATCTTTAATATAAACGTCCAAATCTCCAAATATTGATTTTGTACTCCCTTGAACCTTCTTGCATTTTGTATAGCCAAAATTTTCCATCTGGACTACTGCTTCTCTAATGGCCAAAGCTTGTGCATAAAGTATTGGTTTGACTTTTACGTGGACTGACATCTCCAGCCTCCCTTGTGAAGAATATAATACCCATCCAGCCCCATTTTCATGTACACAATATACCATCTATTCTCTTGCATAACTTCTTGTACTTTGTGACTGGGAGTTAGACACATTCGCCTCGGCCCAAGACTTCATGTTCATTCACTGCTTTTTTGTTAATGATTTCTACGATGACTTTGACTTGTATTAAGACTAGCCATGCCGTTCACCAACTAAACTAATGTTCAAAACACAAATTCATAACTTAACAACCGTAACTTTTTAATTACTTGGTGCTTTTTCTTATGAAAAATTGCTACATCAATTACTTGGTACACTAATTTTTTTTTATAGCAAATTGTAAATCTAGCTAGATTATTTAATTATATAATATATATTATATTATCTAAATATCAAACCTAAATATTTAAATTATTAAGAGAATAATTGTGTTCTTACCGTGGACAGTAATTTTTTTCTTCTTCTAGTAACAGGTAAATCTATATAGATAATATAATATATATTGTGTTATTTAAATGAAAAATAAAATTTATCATTTTTTCAGTTTAATCAGTTTTCTCCGATTAATATCTATACCATATCCATATCAATATACATAGTTTTATAAATGTATATCCAAACAATTTATATGGTTTATCCAAAACCATACCCTATCACCTCATTAAACACCCCTATACAAAATAATACATCAATTATTTTTCATTTACTATTTCAATAGAAAAACAAATTACGCCCATTTTTAGATTACATAATTATATCAAATCCCAAGCCGAATACAAAAACTAATTAAATAGTTATAAGGATAAAAACTACTACAAATGAGATCACTAATATATAATCCAAAAGATAAACATAAGTTTTAGTACTTGTAATTGAACTTGACTTGGATCACATAACGCATCTTGATTTGTTCCACATTGTACACAATATATTCGTTGTACATTAACATTCCCTGCAACAACAAATGAAATCAATTTAGAAATTTCGACATTTGAATATGTGAATGTGATTGAAGCAAAGACAAAACAAAACCTTGGAGCTTGAATGATCCACTGGTTTCCCAAGTGGAACAACAACACCATCTTCTAATGTCTTAGCCTCTAATGGGTTTGGTGCTGTTTTCCCCACACCTTTTGTGCTGCAACCATCAGTTACAAAATCAACGTTTATATGCACAGTACAAGACCCGTAAGTGAGATAATTTATCGTGGTTTGGGATGTTATGGAAGGGTATCGGTTCTCGGCTTTGTGGGTCATGTCAAACTTCTTTTAAACCAGCTTATATAGGATCATCCTAGCCTGAACTACTCAAGTACGGTCTTATATTGTTTACATTAGGACGGTTGACTGCTGCATGGTACCACTGGGCCAGACCTTGACATTTATAAGATTACAGTTTAATTTGAACTGGCATTAGTAGGATCGGTCCTACCAAGACAAGTGTGTGAGACCCAGGTTGTCAAAAGATTATATTTCTCATATCGGAAGATTAGCCAAAGAGTTCATTAATATATAAGAGAATCCAAACTTTAATTAATATGAGGTTTTTGGGTGGTATCCAATAAAAAAAACCGTGCGGATTTTTATGGTCCAAAGCAGACAATATTATACTAATGGAGATGTTAGACTCTAAAGTAGCGGTCCACATACGATGTACGGTGAAACCCAACTTAACATTCCTAGTCGCAATAAAATAACCTGTGTGATGAGATTTTCGCGTACCTTAGCTTCCCTGGGGGTAGATTATTCGCGTCATAATCTGCATTAACAAGCTCATTCATGTCTCCCAAAGCAACCTAGAGAAGTTTTGAACTTTTGATCATTTGGGAACATACAAAGGCAATTATGCAAGTTATACGCTATACAGGCAATGTTAATAGATTGGCCCATTTTGTTGTGTTCTATTTGCAATGTGTAAGAGTGAATACCTCGCAGAGGAGCAGCACACCATCATTAGAACCACTGTTAGCGTAGCAATAATTCGCACTCTTCGAGAACATATCTGCAAAGTATACACCTTTTCCAAACATGTAACCAGTTACAGGCGCTTCAGGAGGAGCTATCCGAAGACCTGTTTGGTTTCTCAGAGTAGATTACTTCACTACAATTGAAAAGTCCCCCACAAAATGAAAAGAATTAGAGAAATATGTCACCTTGAGATAATATACCAGCCCAGTTAGTGAGACGTGATCCATGCCATAGTAACATCCTGTTCTTCGATGATGAAAACTACGAACACCAAAATGCGAAATGAGAATACTTGTGTACGGTACTGACAATTGAAATACTAAAACGTACTTGTTGGAATCGATCAGCTTCAACAGCTCTTGAAGCTCTAAATAGTTGAGCAATCTCAACTGTGTATCCCGAATGCGTCTTTCCATGTGTATTCTCCATGTACTTCGCAACCTGATTTTGGAGTAAGGAGAATACAGCAAAAAGGTTAAATACTGACATGTTCTTAGATACTCTAGTATCACAAATGATATACCATAGAGTACTCATCCGAATCAGTTCCTACTGGTGTCAATCCACAATTGAGTTGCTGGTAGTGATAATATAAAGGATCGTCCTATAGCCATTGAAAGATATAGTGTCATATTCAACCGAAAACTATAGGATAAAGTTACATATACTGATTGACTTACCAGCAATCCTGGGTCGACAGACAACAACTTTGTTGCGAGCTCAATCTCACCTAACGCTTCAACCTTACATTACAATAAATAGTGATGTTAAAAACAACACAAAAAATTTAGCACCCAACCATTGCTTTTCTGAAGGCCAAAACTAGTCAAGTAGAAAGAATTACCATTTCTATTTTCTGTTTCAACTTTTGAGGAGTGTCTATAACAAACTGACCTGTTACAATTCAAGATTTAGACGTTAGTGAATGTCTATTTATAGTGTCTATAACAAATGCATATGAACTTACTCATTTTCTTAAAACCAAAATCATGGGGTATCACAGTATAGAACTCTCTGCATCAATAATTATACAAATTTAGACTAGCTTAGTTCCAATTTCTTAGCAGGAAACGGTTAGTATAGCAATTGACACGATACATACCCACTTAGTTCTTCAAGGCTTGCTCTATTGTTCCGGTTCATTACCTCCGATATTCTCTTCAACACTTCGTAACCCTAGATAGATTCAAAAGGAGCTATCAAATGTTATCACAGCAAAATATAATTACAGAAATGAGACCAAACAGGCCATTTACCATTTTTTACCTTTGAAATTGTGGACTTGCTTAACTTGCCGAGTGGCAATTTGTTAGCATTATATCCTTCAAGTTCAAATTTTCAAAAATATAAGAAGCAATATTGGCAAATCACAAAAAGTAAAGAAACAGGGAAAAAGACTAAGAAATGGATAAGACAAAAGGAAGGAAGTACAAAGTAAGAAAATGGGACATAAGACTAGAAGTTATGTATCAACATATAGGTAGAGAAATTTCAACCACTGCTAATTCTATTCATGGATGCTCTAACTAAGAAAGACTAACCAACCTATCTCCATCATGTGCTGTGCCATCATGCTGACATTGCATATAAGAGAGATGAACTTGGCAACCTGAGGATTTAGTTTTGATTCCTCAGGTTTAACTTCAGACAATGGTTTGGGAACATCATTGATCTGCGAAAAGAATTGTAAACTTAGCGAAAGTGCACGTGAACATAGGATAATGTCTATTTGAAATTGGACATGGACGGAAAATATCTTCAATTTGGAAAACAAAGGACGAGTATGCATACAAATATTTCATTCCAACTGATACATTCAAGCATGCCACATCACAAATTGTTAGGAGGATAACATAGAAGCATAAGTCTGGAATCTGAAACACTTACAACTGAATCATTTTCCTCTTTACCATAGTCCATCTCAATCCATGTATACAACTTAGGATGTGCGATAAAGTCCTTTCTGCTAGCCCACATATTATTTGTCTTGTCCAAGAACTTATTAGTAAATATAGCTATTGCATGATCACATGAGTGATAAGGCCCGTCTAATTTACTCTGTCCTTTCACACCGACTCTTCCCCATCTAAAGTAGACAAGATACGTTTTTTGGTTATCTGACTCTGCGCATAAACCACACATAACAGAACTTGTGAACCAAAAAGAATGAGAAAGATATCAAAAGCAATAAGTTCTTCAAGAACAAAACAAGTGTCATCTTACTAAATCCCGAGCAACTTATTGCTACGGAAGAAATCAATCTGTCCAGGACTAACCTAGCACTTGTAGGACAAAGAACTTGTTGTTATTATCCCTGACATTTGTCTGATTTAACATGGCATCATAAATATCATCACCCTACAACATTTATTAAAACAAATCCTCAAGTCAATATGAATACAATGTCTAAGGAAAATCCTAGTGTCTACCACATCTATGAACACAACAATATGTAAATTCAGATTATGTACCCTTTGTAGAACATGGTACTGGTTCTTTATATTATCAGGAATCCATTGATCCAAAACAGCTGCACCCTTCTTCGTAGCCGTTACGATTTTCTCTTCTTTTTTTTCTTCTTTAAATCCATTGTTGTCATCTGAAAACACAATTGCAATAAGAACATTGGCATAGACAATCACATCAACCAAAAAAGCAACCTATTACCGGATTTGCCTGGGGCATTGGAGTCTTTGTTTGTGACATTGCAAAGTCTCTCGAGAAGTTCCTTTTTGGTTCCAGTTGTAACTAAACCTTTCTTACTAGCTTCTTCGCGTAACTCTTTCAAATTCATCGCATGAAACTCGCCAATGGCAATCAATTTGTTTGAATCATTAGTACCATCTGAAGAATCGCTGTTTCTTTTCCTCTTTCCATTCCCCTTCGATTCTTCCTTCTTGTTAGCTTCTGCGATGGCTTCTTCAAGTCTCTCCACCTACAAAATCCCGTCGAAAACACCAGAATCCGAAAATTAACAAATAGAGAATAAGATTTCTATGTAAAATCGATTCAGAGAGAGAGAGACCAAAACGGCTTTGAGTCCGGTGGTATCAAGTCCACGATCGGCGAGCTTTGCACGGAGTTCGTCGACTTTGAGCTTGTTCGCCATTTTTGTCTTCTTCTTCTTCTTCAAAGAACGATTCTATGGTTTTCGTCGAAGTGGTGATTTCGCGCGAGCATTTGAAGTGTTCTTCTTCGTCAATATCTTCCCTTGAAAGCTTGAGGTCCTTTTCATCTTCCTTTTCTTTTTCAAAAAAAGGTCAAAATTTATTTTCAAAAAATTCAAAAGTTCTCTTTTGGGTATTGCAAATATAGCCCATATAACTTTCTGAAAAACTCGAAAAGACCACGAACATTAATAATTGATTTTTATGCCCACAGTCTTGTTAATATATTCATTTTATCCCGGTCATTAATTAATTAACGAATAATTTTTTGAAATCTTCTCAATATTAGTTCATGATACAAAAAATAGTATATACTTCTAGTTATTTCATTATTAATTTTTTATTTTAAAATATCACAAATGTAAATATTAATTTTTAAGAATTTATAATTTATTTTATTAATTAAAATTTAAAATTTATATTTTAAGATTATAATTTTTTTGGATTTAAAATTTGTAGTACTAAAAACTATATTTTTGTATTGTTTTAAAAATAAAACGGGAATGTATGATATTGTAAAAAACTAAAACTAAAAAATAGTGTTTTGGATAATTCTTTTACTAACTCGATAGAAAAAGATATAAAGCATTGAAGATGGTTATAATGGTAGAGAATTCCTTCAATCTTTGGGTTTTTATTTTTTTATTTAGGAAAATAGGAAAAAGCACTGTTTGGTGTTTGCCGTGCAATTTTCTTTCTTAATTACTAATCTAATATCTCATCACAATCAAAATGCAAAATTATTGTCGTTAAGGTTCGCCACTACTTAAGGATGTGCCTGCAAGTTACCAAAAACGGGGGAGTATTATGGAAAGTACCATCTTTTATGAGATATTATATAATCTACCCGTTTATTTCAGTTTTTGTTTACATCTCTCACTTTATTGTAAACATAAAAAAGATTTTGAAGTCTTGAAAAGATGATGGTTTATTTTTGAAGATTTAAATTTAATATTTAAAAGTTAATTTTAACTTTTGGTATGTTGGAAAAAATATATTCTTTTTTGTCGTTTTTTTAGAATACAAGTTCCAAAATTGGTAATTTCAAGAATTTTCAAAATTATGTTTTCTTTTCTATTTTGAGAAAAAACCAAAATGAACGTTCTCCCTTCTCATATGTAAAAAAAGAAAAGATATAACTTTGATATAAAAAAACAATTTTGAACATACTACATTTGAATTTAAATTAAACTTAAACATCATCTTACGGATAAACAAGAATGAAACTCATGAGACTCAAGCTTTGGAATTTTTTTTTTCCCTCTCCTCTAATCTCTCTCTACTCTCTGTATCTTCACCTTTAGGGAACTGTGGTGAGAGGGGTTTCAGATGAGCCTCCACCCTGCCGGTCGAGCAACGATCTCTTGCCCCATGACCCCCGGAGCTCGCCGGCAAGCTTCCATCTAAAACCTCACCCACGGCAAAACCCATCTCACTTTTTTCTCGGTAAAAGCAAAAACCACCAAAGACCGCCGAAAAAGAGAAGCAGCTCATGTCGGTGCGAGTCGGCCAGCTCTGCGTCGTGGCGTCGGGCATAGAGGACAGCAGAGCTAGGGATGAAGAACCTTAAGGCATATTGTTGAATCAAGACTTAACAATTAGGTTTAGGTCTTTGATCTTGTGGGTAAAAGCTAGAATAATCTTAGGAAGAATTTCCTATATCTTTTAGGAGTAATTACATGGGTATTTATAGTAGAAATACATGCTTAAAACCTTAATTACATAGATTAACCTAATGGGCCTCGAGCTGGAAGGCCCAGCTCGTCAGATCGGCCCATCCAGGTTTTGCCCTTCTAAGCCCCCTTTATCCTCTTCAAGTCGGCGTCCATCTGAACCTTAAGTGGAAATGAGCTTTTTGGGCAGGTGTTACACCTGGTATCAACACATATCTAGATCTAGGGTTCGGAAGGAAGGAGATTCGTTTTCTCCGGTGGTGGTTTGGGTTCGGCGACCGCAGGAAGAGGCGGAGAGCCTTCTCGTCCGTTCCCTTCTTCTTGTTCCCGGTCTGCCAAAAATCTACTATTCTTTTTCTGAAGTCTGTCGCGGCGGTGGAGAAACCATCCTCCTCCTTTTTTCGGCGGGTTTCGTGTGGACATCGACGACGGTGGTGAAACCATATTCGTCGCAAGAAAAATAGTATATACTTCTAGTTATTTCATTATTGTATTGTTTTATAATTCTAACTTAGTGTAATTTTTTTCTGTCCTGGACACAACGGACCACCCAATTGTCCATACAACATATTTTTTGCATTTTAACGAAACTTGGGATTCGAACCCTCTATGTTAAATCTAAGGTGTGAGGTGCGAACCATTAGATTACGAGCACCCCACAAAAACTCAGTGTAGTTTAGGTTCAGAAAACTTGATATAGCAACTTTTATTTTATTTAGATAATTTTTTAAATTCTGATAATTCAGTTCAGTTATATACTATTTGAAGACTTTTCCCACCCTTAATCCTAGAGAGCACATATTCGAAAAAAGTTATTTAATGGGAAAAGATACGATATTGGGGGTGAAAAACAGTTGTGTGTTTTTGCCTTTGACTAACTAATTAATCTGAAATATAAAAGTATATTATATAATTAACAATGAGGTGAAGATAAACAAAGAAGATAAAGAATAATACTAATAATTTGTTCTTGGAATTTTGCTTTCATCCTCTCATTTCAAAATTCCAAAAATACTCTCTGATTGATCTCTAAATTTCTCTAAAACTATTACAAATTTTCTATAATCCAAAGCATTATAGCTTCTTCCTCTAATAGCTGGATTAACAAAATTCTCAAATTGACTACTCATAAACAAATTAATCATTTGCCTTATCTCGACGAAAAGTTTTATCATCTCTTTCAATTCTTTATCGGTAGGGCTGTCAAATGGGCTGTCCACGTCCATTTTGGCCCGTCCATTTTTGTCCATTCGGATTATGGACAAATTTTGACCGTGACCGATATAGCCCAAACCCATTAATGCCCAAAACCACAAATGTCCATATTAAATGGGCTGTCCATGGGTGTCCATTGGACATAATTTTAATTTTGTTTATAATTCAAATTTTGTAATTATAATAACTTCATAAATTTATAATAACAAATTTTGCTATAAAAACGCGAAAACGCGTTTTCCCGCCAAAAACACAAAAACGCGTTTTCCTGCCAAAAACGTGAAAACGCATTTTCCCGCCAAAAAGGAGAAAACCCGTTTTCAAATGCGAAAACGCATTTTATTGTCATTATGTTATTTTAGTTAACTTTTCCCCCAAATAACCTAGTTTTAATCGATTTCATATAAGCATCCTAACAATACATATGTTCTAAAATAGCAGGATAACAATGATAAACAAAGTAATGTAAGTCAGAAGTAATTATAAGCTTCGAGAGCATTGATGCAAAATTTTACTGCTTCAAAACATCTTTTCCAATATGTTCAATTGATGAAAATGGCGTGTGGGCGCGCTTGGATAGGTTCATGGTGAGAAGAAGATAAGAATGGGTTAGAGCGGTTAATCCAGAATTTAGCCGCACTCGGAGAGTAGTCTCGGTGTGTTGGAAAGTCGGTACACGGAGAGAACTCGGTGCGCGGGAAAGAGTTCTGTGCGCAGAAAGCTAGGTGAGCAGAAAGAGCTCTGTGCGCGGGAAAGAGAGCTCTGTGAGCGGAGAGGTTGGTGAGCGGAGAGAACACTGTGCACGGAAAGGAGCTTTGTGCGCGGGAGCTCGGTGAGCGGAGAGACAAATCTCGGCAATCACGGCCGGAGAGTTGTGACAGAAGACCCAAACAAGGACCAACGTGGTCCACTCGAGGCCCATTCACATAAGAGGTGGATAATGGGTCGGCGAGGCCCACTATGAACAAAATTTTAAGTGGGTTGTCTCAGTTCGCTAAGGAGCCCAGAGAGCGGAGTCTCCAAGGGAACAATGAGAGTAGACTGAGCCGACGGTTACGATAAGTTCAAAAGGCGTAACGGTATATCGGGAGCAATAAAGACACATTGAGTGCGAGAGATACGAGAGGAGAGCCGTGAAGAGAGCCCTATAAATGGTCTCTATGGGGGTCCGGAGAGGGGACCAAAAATCTTCTGCAAAACTTAGCATATTCTTAGAGAGAAACTTGTAAGACTGGAGATAATATTGTAATCAAACATATTTTCTAATAAAGTTATCTTTTATTTACACTTACTTCAATCAAATTGGGTGTGAGGGAAAATCAGCTCTCACATTTTGGCGCCGTCTGTGGGGATTCGAAGAAATTTTTGAAGACCTAGCAAGAAGAGATGGATTCACCAGTGAACAACCCAGCCGTTGATGCTCTAGCAGAGGTGAAGGCTCTGCTCGCGACCTTGGTGAGCTATGTCGAAAGATAGAAAGAGTCAAGTGATGCACTCGCTGCTCGCTTCAAATGTCACGAGGAAAACATGACAATCTAGTTGGCGACCCTCGCGAGTGCCCAAATCGAGATGGAGGCGCAGTTAGGAGTGTAAAGGAATCTGGCCTCACCGGTGATGACGACAGACCTCCCTAGTGGGATCCTGTCGAAGCAGGAGGCTGCGCGAGCCGAACCCAATCGGGACCTTGGGGTTTTGTCCTTGGTGGGAACAACTCTGATCCCCCAGAGAATTCTCGTGGAGGGCATGGTTTTGTTCCCCGTGGCGGAAACGATGTGTTGAACACTCTGATTTCAGCTTGGGGTACGACGGACAACACCGGTGAGCTCCCTTCTGGCCCAGGTGCAGGAAACTATGAAAGCTTGCATCGGTGAATCGACAAGATGCACGCTGAGTTTCTCGCCATGACGTCCAAGGTCCACCGCGCGTCGAGCGCTGCGCTGGAGATCGATCGCGTGATCGCAGAGAAGGAGAAAACTCCATTCACTCTGCGCATTGCGGAATCGAGAATAAAAGAGACCAGGGAAGCTCAGACTTCCCCTTTATGAAGGGAAATCTGATCCAAAGGCACATATGACTGCCTTTCGGATCGCGGTGACCCGTGTTCACTTTAGTGAAGACGAGAAGGATGCAGGGTACTGTAGGTTGTTTGTTGAGAACCTTACATGGTCTGCCTTGGAGTTGTTCTTCCAACTTGAACCCGGGTCTATTGATAGCTTCACCCAGCTATCCATAGCGTTTGTGAAACACTACTCCATCTTCATGGAAAAGGGTGCCTCGGACGCCGACCTGTGTCGCAGGGTCCAATGGAGCCTCTGCGGAAGTTCATTGAGCGCTTCAAAGTTGTAATAGCGAAGGTTGCCGATGTCAACAAGTCCACCGCGTTGGTTGCACTGAAGCATGTGTTTTGGCATGAGTCCCTTTTCCGCTTTGACTTAACTATCCACAAACCAGATCTCGTTGAGGACGCCCTTCACCACTCCACAAACTAGATCACCGAAAAGGAAGAGAGGGTGGCTCTCTCAAAGAATTTATAGAACCCTAGAAAGGGTCCTGAAGGAGGGCCTACACAAAAAGTTCAAAAAGAAGGAGACCCGAAGTGGAAATGGAGGATCACACTCTTACAATGTGGAAAAAGGGAAAAAGAGACCTCTCATCAAGGAAGGATCAAGAATGATGGGGCGCAATACTGCGAACTCCACAAGTGCAATGGGCATGCCACACACGAATGCTTCAAACTTAAGAATTTCATAAGCAAGAAACTTGCGCAGGATGGTCTAGAAGGAGCAAACATCTACTTGGAGATAGTCAGGCGCGAGATAGAAGAAGCTGGGGACCGCGACCAGGAGCCTGCACAAAAGCAAACACGGAGCCTAGAGAGAGCAGAGACCTCTAAATCTTCCCATAAGAAGCGGATAAACTTTATCTTGGGGGAGGGGGGATCGAGGCATTGCCAAGATTCTGTGCGATCAATCTAGTCCCACGTAAGGAGATCTGAGCTTGGGAAGGCTAGGTTCACCCTGATCCCGAGCTGCGAGATCACCTTCTCCGAAAGTGATGCATCATAACTCAATCTCACCCATGACAATGTTCTGGTAGTCCAGGTTGACATTGGAGCAAATTGTGAAGTCTCACAGGTCCTAATTGATTCTGGGAGCACCCTAGACATACTGTTCCTTGAGACCATAACACGAATGGGGATCAAGAAAGCAGAGGTGAAAGGTCATCCAACCCATTTAACAGAGTTTAGTGAGACAACCAAGATGTCTCTAGGGATAGTGCGACTCTCTGTATCCACAAATGGAGTTCTGAAGATGATAGATTTCACAATGATGGACCATCCTGCGGCATACAACGCGATCCTGGGCATGCCCTGGCTGCATGAAATGAAGGCGATACCATCCACTTACCACCAGTGTGTGAAGTTCCTAACCAACAATGAGGTGGGAACTCTGCACGGAAATCAAAAGAACTCTCGCATGTGCTACATGGCAGGAATTAATAATATAGTCCAATAGCAATTACAGAGCTCTTCACGTGGACCATGGGATAGCGGAACCTCTGGCAACCTGCAGAACAACCAGCTTACTCTCGACCAGTTGCAGTAGTTTAGCTCCAAAAAGGATGATCCCGATGAAGACAGGGGCATTACTGGAGAGCGTCACAAAAGTCGCACAATGCGGGTACCGATTGATGACGTCGATCCAACCAAATGTGTGGTAATTGGTGTGCAGCTAAAAGAAGAACTGAAACGGGAGTTAGTGCGATTCCTATGGAGTAACAAGAGTACTTTCTCTTGGACATCAAGCGATATTCCTGGAATTAAGCTTGGTGTAATTTCCCATGAGCTGAATGTAGATGCGGCGTACAAACCCGTCAAGCAGAAGATGAGAAAACTTGGTCCAAAAAAATTTCAGGCCGTCAACGACAAAGTGGAGAAACTCTTGCCGAACGGTTCTATTCGAGATGTTCATTATCCCGAGTGGTTGGAAAATCCGGTAGTTGTCAAAAAGAAGAATGGAAAGTGGTGAATTTGTGTTGACTTCACCAACTTGAATAAAGCTTGTCCTAAGGATAACTTCCCACTCCCGCACATTGATAGGCTTGTGGAAGCCACAGCAAAAAACCAAATCCTCTCTTTCATGGATGCCTTCTCTGGTTACAATCAGATCAGGATGCATCTGGATGATCAAGAGAAGACATCTTTTATAACCGACAAAGGAATTTATTGTTACAAGGTCTTGCCATTCCGGTTGAAAAATGTCGGTGTGACTTACTAGAGGTTGGTGAACAAGATGTTTTCCACTCAGCTCAAGAAAATAATCGAGGTGTATGTGGATGACATGCTTGTCAAGTCTTTAGAGGACGGTTAACATGTTCACCACCTATCAAAAAGCTTTGAGACGTTGAATCAATATGGGATGAAGTTGAATCATGAGAAGTGTACCTTTGTAGTCACTTCGGGGGAGTTCCTTAGGTACCTAGTTACTAAAAGAGGGATTGAAGCCAATCCAAATCAGATAACATCGGTACTCTCGATGCCATCCCCCAAAATCATTGAAGGAAGTGCAGCGCTTGACGGGACGCATCGCCGCATTGAATATATTTATCTCTCGATCAACTGATAAGTGTCTTCCTTTCTTCCAACTTTTGAAAGAGAACAAGAAGTTTCTATCGGATGAGCAGTGCGAGGGCGCCTTCAAGCAGCTGAAAGAGTATCTCGCGCATTCTTATGTCTTGGCCAAGCCTGTGCTCGGGGAGCCCTTATTTTTATATGTGGCAGTCACCGCGGCCGCGGTGAGCAGAGTGCTATTACGATAAAAGGGGGTGGAGCATAAACCAGTTTTCTACGTAAGCAAGAGTCAGGTCTCCGCAGAGACAAGATACACCATGGTAGAGAAACTTTCCCTTACAGTGGTTGTCTCAGCTTGGAAACTCTGTCCTTACATTCAATACATTCAATTGTAGTGATGACGATTCAACCGCTACGTAAGATATTGCACGGACCAAATCAGTCCAGGAGGATGGTCAAATGGGTGACCAAACTAAGTGAATATGACATAGAGTACATAAACCGTTTAAGTACAAATGCGCAAGTCCTAGCGGATTTTCTTATCGAGCTTCCAATAGGAGTTCAAAAGAGATCTTCACCAGGGCAAGCTTGGGAACTCCATGTAGACGGTTCCTCCACCATAGCTGGTTACAGAGTAGGGGTTTAATTACAGTCCCCGACCGGAAATGTGATTGAACAATCTTACAGGTTAGCATTCAGCGCTTCGAACAACGAGTCATAATATGAAGCTCTCATTGCAGGGCCGAGATGAGCACTAGGGATCGGAGTCAGAGAACTCCAAGCGCGGAGTGACTCTCAGCTCGTGACTAGTCAAATAAGTGGAGATTATGAAGCTAAAGATGCCAGGATGGAAGCGTATGTAACATTAGTTTGAAGTATCATATCACAATTTGATAGCTTGGAGTTAACCCAAATTTCGCGAGGAGATAACAGTTCGGCTGAGGCGTTAGCCACGTTTGCATCCACCTCGAACCTATTGGTTCGGAGGATGATAACGGTGGAGACAATCGAAGAGCCAAGTATATCAGTCCATGATAATTTCATTGTTATCTAGACACGATTCATGAAGAAACGAGCACTAGAAGAGTCAAAGTGGAAAAAGATGATGACATTTCCATACCTGCACGCGCTGAAGCCCAACTTCGGATGGAGGATCCTGAAGCTCTGCGCAGGGTGGGTGATCCTGAAGCTCTGTGCGGGGTGGATGGTCCTGAAGTTCTATGCGGGGTTAATGATTATCTACTTGGGGTGGGTGATCTTGATGCTCTGTGTGGGGTAGATGACTCTGAAGCTCTATGCGGGGTGAATGATCCAGATCCTCTGCTTAGGGCGGGTGACCCTGATGCTCTGTACGGGGTAGAGGACTCTAAAGCCCTGTGCAGGGTGGATGATCCTGGCACTCCGCTCGGGGCGAAGAGTCCTGAACCTCCACGCGAGGTGGATGACCTAGAACTTTTGCCTGGTGTAAAGAAGCTTGAAGTTCCATTCGGGTGGAGTTTAGTTCGAGGCAGATTGGGGGGGGAAGCTCGTGACGATGATGAATGAGAGGACTGGAGAAGTCCGATAGAAGTTTATATCACTACGGGAAAAGTTCCCGAGGATAAGTGGCAGGCCCACAAACTAAAGGTCCGAAGTGCAAGATTTTATATCGTCTGTGGCGTCTTGTACAAACGAAGCATGGCGGGGACTTACCTAGATGTGTCGGTTCGAAGGAAGCTGAAACTATCATCAGAGAAGTACATGAAGGTCTGTGCAGATCCTGTTCACCGGGTGGACTTTGGTGTTTAAAATTAAACGCCAAAGTTATTTCTAGCCAACGATGGCGAAGGATTTTGAGGAGTATGCCAAGCGTTGCGAAATGTGCCAGAGGCACGCTCCGTTAATCTACCGACCTGCAGAGTTATTGTCCTCCATCTTCTCTCTATATCCATTCATGAGGTGGTCAATGGATGTCGTAGGACTGTTTCAACCGTCCACAGGAGGGGCAAGGTTCCTCTTAGTCCTTAATGACTACTTCTCTAAGTGGATAGAGGCAAAAGCTTTCAAGAATGTTACCGAGGCAGCGATACAAAAGTTCGTATGGAGAAACATCATATGTCGCCATGGGCTGCCTTATGAGATTGTGACTGATAACGGATCGCAGTTCATCTCGAACAAGTTCGAGGCGTTATGTGCGACTTCAAAAATAAGGTTAAGCAAGTCCACCCCACGGTATCCCCAAGGGAATGGACAAGTGGAGGCCTCAAATAAAACCTTACTTAGCAACCTGAAGAAAAGTGATATCACTCAGATTTAACACCTTTTAGTGGGTATTTATACCTATTATTTAGTGTTATCCGAGTGTTTTCCTTATGTTTTTAGTATGTTTTTAGGAAATTCAGTGTTTGGGACGCTATGGAGCAAAAATGACGAATTTTGGAAGAATTCAAGTGCAAAATGAAGAATGATATCGGACAAGGACATATCGATCGATCCAAAGCACTTGGAGTTTTGCAAAAGTTTAGATCAATCAATCTATGATCGGATCGATCGATCACTGGAAGCCTAGATCGTTCGATCCATCACTGGATCGATTGATCCCCTATGTCGAGCAGAATGAGAAACGAGCTAAAAGACGCATTTGACCTCAAGATCTATCACTAGGTTTTTTTATTATTTAGATTTAATTTTCATTTGTCTCAAAACTATTAAAAGCCCTTTTGGCTTATTATTTGAAGAGAGAGAGAGAGAAAGAGAGAGAGAGAGAGAGAGAGAGAGAGAGAGAGAGAGAGAGAGGTTTTTATTAAGTTTTAGAACAAGTTTTATCGCTGAGTTCCAAAGAGAAGAGATCTACATCTGTTTTTAGAGGATTTCTGAACTCTGATTTCCTTATATACAATTTGACTTTTTAATTCTTCAATGTTTACTCAATCTGTGATTTATGTTCTTGCAATCACGTCTGAGTAGTCTCTTTGTTAGGTTTAAGGGTTTTCCTAGAGGAAACCATGTTAATCGTTAGGGTTTGATAGAATGGATTGAAACTTGTTAAGTTCTCAGTCTAGATTCGTTCTTAGTGCATGAATTAGAGTACCTAACTAGTTCAGTGATCATAGAATTATAAACTCAAAGGGATTTGGTTTAAAATTCTGATCTAATCTAGATGAATAAGTGCCTTTGCTTGCGGGAATATTGTCTTAAGGGGTTATGAACTTATCAAATCTGAATTGAAATGCATGATCGAATTATCTAAATACGGCGGGAGTTTGTCTTTAGTAATTCGAGAATAGTGTCTAATACTTCGGGAGAAGATTAGTCTATTGTTGTCTTTCGAGTTGGGAATTATTTTCAGTAATCAATCCTGCATGTTAACCTTGACCTTTAACTTGAATACCTGCGGAATTCTCTATTGCCTAGCGTTTTCTTTAATCGTTTTACAATTGTTTTTATCTTATCGTTGTTTTTATTTCTCGGTTACAATCATCATTTTAAATCTGTTCTTAGCTTAACTTGATTTTAAACTAAGAGTCGTGCTTTTCTAGTCTCTGTGGATTCGATCCCTTTTATACTACTGCGTTTGCTGTGCACTTGCAGTGAATATATTTGGGTTAAAACCTGTGTATCAAAAAGATTAAGAGCTTTCAAGGGCGGCTAGGCGGACGAACTCCACAGCGTCATGTGGGCGTGTCGAACCACACCACAGAAAAACCCGATGAAACACCATTCGCTCTTGTTTATGGAATGGAAGCGGTGGTTCCCGCTAAGGCTACAGTCCCAAGTCTTAGGAGGACGGTGAACACTGTGAATCTAGAGTAGAATGACGAGATGCTTGTCGATAGTTTGGACCTAAAAGACGAGAGGCATGATGCTGTAATGGTAAGGTTACAAAATTATCTACACGATGTGGTGTGTCATTATAACACAAGGGTTAAAGTGCACCGCTTCAAACTAGGCGATTTAGTCCTCCGAAGGGTGTTCTTCAACACTACAGAGTACGGTGCGGGAAAGTTGGGCACTACCTGGGATTTGGGAAGGTCCTTATAGGTTAACCAAGGTAGTGCGGTACGACGTCTATAAGCTGGAATCAAAGGATGGAGTGCCGGTGCAAAAATTGTGGAACGCAATGCACCTCAAAGCTTACTACTAAAAGATGTGCGAGCCTAAAGCAAAATCTTATACCATCGATATTCTGAAATTTCTTCCGTAAACCCCTACACAGGATTCCTAAGAATGAATAAAATTTTCTTTTTGTTTCACAAGGCTTTCTTTAACGGTTATGTGATAACAAAAAAAACACTGCGGTGGTGTCGCGACCCGCTGTAAGCCACGAGCAGAAGAAAACCCCCTAAACCACCACAGCGTGGAAAAACTTAACTGTAAGCTATGTGCAAAACAGAACATGTGAATAATAGTGTGAATATAAATGAAAACACACTAACTCAGTTAAGGGCGGGTTGAGTTTAGCTCAGGGGAAAATTCGCATTGAGCGTAATCTAGCGTAAAAATTAAGTTTCAAAAACAAAAACGCACTAAATTACCTGAGAGGTGAATCACTATTCAACTCGGCTCGGGGTAAGACCAGTTCAGGGGCAAGGATAAAATCTATCTCTAAGACTAAATATTCACCCCTTGAACAAAAAGTTAGCTCGACAAACGTCAAGGGGGCAAGGTATAAAACTTAGTCACCACTCACCTCAAGATAGAGCTAAAAATATACTAAGGCAAATAATGCTAAAGAAAAAATAAAAACTAAGTGGAATAAGATAGAATAAGATAAGCATCATGCCATCCTGAGCAAAATCAACGGAATCCAAAGTAATCGGTTCCAGACAAAAGGCTTCAGGTCATCCCAAGCAGAATACATGAAATAAAAACAACAAAGTTTGATAAAAAACTGAAAGATAAAATACTCCTAAGGGAGCTCGGGATCAGCTGTGGTGAATGGAGGAGTCTTGGTACAGGGTTCTGTCGCATCCGCAGGCTCCAAAGTTTCAGTGCGGGGCTCCACCCTCTCCATAGGCTGCAGGGTCTTGGTGCGAGGTGCCTTCATCTCTATATTCGGCGTGGTCTCAACCAGGAATTCCTCCATAAAAAATCCTACGTTCGACCCGAACTCATCGAGTGAAGCCTCGGAAACATCAGCAGCAGTTGAAGTAACAACAACTTAAGAAGATGGTGAGGAGCCTAGAATGATCTGCACAAATCTCTCTAAGCCAAGCGGAGGGACCTTCACGTTGGTTTCGGCTAAAGCAGTCATAAGGGACTCTTTGTCAGCATAAACTTCCTCCATCTTAGCCTTGCAGTCCGTAATACTACCCCGAACAATCTCCTCAAGAAGTTCGATGTTCGAAGTAGTCTCGGAGGCTCGAGAAAAGGGGTCAAGGGCAGCATCCCGAGTATCAAGGTGAAGCCTCACCTACTCAAAATAAAAGTGTTAGGAATTCACCAAAAGAATCACATCATGAAAGAAATGACGAAAGGAAGCATATGAACGCATATGCTTAACAAATGTACGGACCCGGTCGCCAATTGCCTTCTTGGCCTTCGTGAAAACTCTCCGGGACTCCAACTCTTGGGTACTAGCTAAGGCATCAGCTTGGGCCTCAGCTACGGTGGTGCAAGCTTCTGCCTCAGAAGCGCGCCACTCTGCCATTTGAAGGCGAACCTCTGCTTCCCCGAGCTGAGCAGTGAAATCAACCTTGTCATTATAAATGTTCTCCATTGCAAGGTCGAACTTCCCTTTGTAGTCGTCATGAGCGATCTGGAAATGATCTAGCTTGTACTCAAGACGGGCAACGGGGTTGAGGCGCTCATTCGCCTGCTTGACTAGATCCCCGTTCTTCTCCCGCTCGATGATATGAGACTCAATCTCAAAAGAAAGAGCCTCAATCCTCTACTTGGCTTCCGCTAAACCATAACTTTTTGTAGCAGACTTAGCCTCCAGCTTGCCGGAATGCACCATCCTGTTGTGCTCTGCAAGGAGTTGAAGAGGGAAGTTGTCAAAGTTAGAAAAAGAAAAAAATGACTAAGTATAAAAAAGTAAATGGTGAGAAAGCCAACCATTGCTACAACATCTGAGAACTTCAAGTAGTCCTCCTTGTCTTCATTTGGAAGCTTCTCCAATTAAGGGATCTTGCATCCTGGGTGACAGAACTGCCGTACGAGAAAGGTAGTGGACGCTCTGTCCGTGCAAATGTTGTACTCCAATTTGTAGTCGAAGTTCCATCAACTCTTAGGATTCTTCGGGTCACCTCTGCCCTTCCCATTGTCAGTGGCTTTCCTCTTTGAACCTCGAGCTGACCTTTACCGGAGGCAAGATCGCCCCCTCCATGGAGAGGGAACCTGCAACAAGGGTGGGGACTGTAGCGGAGGGAGGGATCACCGCAGAAACCGGAGTAACAACCTTATCAACGCGGTCCCTCTCGGTCTAAGTCCTTTTGGTGCGTACTGGAGGAACTTTGGAGCGAGGGAGAGCAGCTGCGCGAGAAGATGCCTCTGCTTTCTCTGTGCAAGCAGGGCGAGGTGCGGGAGGTGGAGAGGAGTCTCTGCAAGCTGACTCCGCGCTAGACTTCCCGGAGGCCTTCTTGGCTGCCTTCTGTTGGCGATAGCTAGACATGTCCGTTCCTAGAATCAAACTTGAAGCTGCAAAAAAAAAAGATTGTTGCCTTGTAAGGTTAAAGTTGCACCTACAAGATCATAAGTATAGACACACTTAGCAAGTAAAGTGGAACTTACCCTTAAAATCTGCAGGGAATAATCAGAACGCTCAGTAGCGGTAGCAGTGCGAAGACGAGGCGTAGACTCCTGAAAGCAAGTATAGTTTAACTACGACCACTTAACCTTCCCGAGCCGAACGCGGGTGAAAAAATGTGCGAGATCGAGACAGAAGTCTGCCCTGATCAGAGGAGCTACCAAGAAAGAAAGACAACAACAACAAGGTTAATTACTTAAAAAGATATATAGCATAAATGAAAACAAATTGGACTCAAAGATAGCCTCTACCAGGCTCAAGGATCCAATCGGTAACAACGAGATGAGTAAGGTTGCCGAAGGTGAGCTCATTCACCGGAAAGAAAAAGTAATGTGGCCTCTAGTCTTCGTCTTTTGTTGGCATCCTAGTGAAAACCTTGCAGTTGGTGTTTTTTGCAATGCAAAAAGATCCGAGGGACCGGGCGTACTCTTGATGGCATACATGCGGGCCAACATAAGCACGATCAAAGGGAGACCGTACTCCGCAAGGACCTGGAGGAATACCATGGACCACACACGGTTCAGGCACATTTGCGCTAGCATAGCGCCCATGGCTTGCATAAGATGCACCACAATAATAGCCTTCCCTAACGAATTCCGGAGGAGAGCTTGGCGCACATTGGTCTTTAGAGGAACCCGACTCAGTGCGGGATGAAGAGTGGCTCTGCGCGGGGGGACTCCAGCTCAGGAGAAGCGCACCGCATGAAGCGTCGTGCTTCGACTCGGGAATTGGCCGTGTGGGAACGAGGCAAGGACCCCTTGGTGTAGGACCTGTTGGCATGGTACGCCTCAGTGCGGAAGCTCTCGGTATGGGCACGAGGCAGAGACGCGCCACACGGAGACTCAGCTCGAGCCCAGGATCCGTCGTGGAACAAGCTCGGCTCTGGTGCTTCCCCAGACATGGCTTAGCACGGGATCGCCTCTGCTCGGGGAAATACGGCATGGTCCAAGATCGCCTCTATGCAGGGAGACACGATGCGGTGTGGGCTCCGCTTGGGCTTCTGTTTGGATCCGCCACGGGAGGGCTTGACACAGGAGCAACTCCACCTTGGCTCGAGCATGGGATCTGGCGCAGGCGAGTGGGGTGGGCCATACGATTATGGAGCCAAGCCATAAGGCTCCAAGGTCGATTTTGGTCCATAAGAAAAAGAAAAGAGTAAGAAAAATGGAAGAGAATGAAGGGAAGAGAGAGAGAAGTAGAAAGTAAAAATGAAAAAGGGAAAGGTAGAAAGAAGAAGATGTAAAGTGAAAAAGTAGGAAAGAGAAAGGAGAAGATAAAAGTGAAGTTAAAAAGGTGGAGAAAAACTATATAAGATATTTTCTCACCAAAGGCAAAGAGAAATATTATCTTGAAACTATAGTTTAATCCAAAAAATTGTGGAATCGACAATGGAAAACAATTTTTTCCCAGGATTTCTACCACGAAACGGATAAATCTTACCAAAATTCCAACTAAATTTACTAAAACTCAAGAGCGCACAGAAAAACAAAGAAGTAGTTCTGGAGAGAAAAGAAGAGTGAATACCTTGTAGTAGTCTTTAGTAAAGAATTGTAGAGTCTCCTTAGTGAATGAATTTAGAACTCCTACGCAAAAACCGAGAAAAACAATGGAGCAGAAGAAAGAGACCAGATGGTCTTGCCGCTACATATATTGGCGTTGAGGAGTAAATTAAGGGATTTTGATTGAAGAATCATGATCTTCAGCTTTCTCCCAGCCGTCAAATCCTCCCCGAGCTTTAATGAATCTTCATTAAAATCTCAGGATGGCGGGAAATTAGCAATTCCACCAAAGGAAATCTTCCATTGACGGAATGGGGCAAAATGTGGGTGCATAAATTGACTCAGATCAATTTGTTGGGCCCGGGTCGGTTCATGGTGAGAAGAAGATAAGAATGGGCCAAAGCGGCCCACCTAGAATCCAGCCGTACTCAGAGAGCAGTGTCGATGTATTGGAGAGTCAGTGCACGAAGAGAACTTGATGCGCAAGGAAGAGCTCTGTGCGCGGAAAGCTCGGTGAGCAGAAAGAGCTCTGTGCGCGGGAAAGAGAGCTCTGTGCGCGGGAAGGAGCTCTGTGCACGGGGAGCTTGGTGAGCAGAGAGACAAATCTCGGTGATCGCGGTCGGAGAATCGTGACAAAATACCTAAAAAGGACCAACATGGTCCACTCGAGGCCCATTCACATGAGAGGTGGATAATGGGTCGGCGAGGCCCACTACGAACATAATTTTTAAGTGGGTTGTCTCAGTTCGATAAGAAGTCCAGAGAGCGGAGTCTCCAAGGGAGCGATGAGAGCGGAGTGGTATACGTCTTCAAAAGGCGTAATGGTATATTGGGAGAAATAAAGACACATTGAGTGCGAGAGATACGGGAGGAGAGCCCTATAAATGGTCTCAATGGGGGGGGGGGTTCGGAGAGGGGACCGAAAATCTTATGCAAAACTTAGCATATTCTCAGAGAGAAACTTGTAATACTTGAAATAATATTGTAATCAAACACATTTTCTGTTAAAGTTATATTTTATTTACACTTATTTCAATCAAATTGGGTGTGAGGGAAAATATGCTCTCACATGGCACAATTTCAAATTTTTGTATTTGTGTTGTTAACATAATCCATGACAAATGAGTTATCCCTATTGAGGCTAACAGAAAAATAGCACCAAGCTCAGCCAAAGTATTGCACAATAAAAGAAATTTCAAGCAAATGGGCTACCGTAACATTAAGCCAATCAAAATCAAAACCAGTCCACAAGCCCGCTCGCTGCAACGGTCAACTATACAACACAAACACAAGAACATAGCTGATAAAGAGGAAAGAGAGTGCTATGAAAACGGCTCTACAACCAAAAACAATACTGCGCAGAAAGCAAAAAGAATCAATCTCTGCAACAGATTTGAGCTTCTCTCGGATATGCCAAATGAAGAGGATTGAGACAAGTGGCAATAGATTATAGGTTTATTTTGTATATAAATATCACAGTAGTAATCGTTTAACCTAAGTAAGTAAAAAGGAATTAAAGTTTCAATCTCCTTCTACCTTTCTATCTTCTTCATTCATGGTATAGAGCCATATAAGCAACCATTGAACATTATACTTACCCTATTTTAAAAATTGCAAATTGTGTTACGGTCAGGTGATATTACTAGGTTTTAATACCTTTTCGTGGATATTTATACTTGCTATTTGACATTATCAGAGTGTTTCCCATGTATAGTTGGCATATTTTCAGGTTCTAGGTGTTTGGGATGTTCTAGAGCGAAAATGATGGTTTTCAGAAGATTTCAGGTGAAAACGGACAAAATGAAGATGGATGGATTGATCCAGACTAAAGAATGATCGATCCAGGATGCCCGTATGAAGAGATCGATCGATCCAAAGTCTCGGGAAACTTACGGAAAATCAGATCGATCAATCCCATTTAATGAACAGATCGATCGATCCTTATATGGATCGATCGATCCCTGCCCACGAGAAGAATTTGAAGATTTTCCAAAATTACGAAGTTTCCCTCAAGCCTATCATGTTTTCCTTATTTGGTTTTATTTTATTTTTCCTTATTTTGAGAACTATAAAAGCCTTCGGCTTGGGTTTATTTTCTTTTTACACACACTTTAGATTTCAGAGCTTTTACAGAGAGACGAATTACCGACCTTGTATTTAGGACTAGAATTTGGAACTCTGTTTTTATAATATACAATTTGGTTTTTGAATATGCTTTCTTCTTTGATGAAAATTGATTGGTTAACTATGTCTGAGTAGTCGCATTGTTAGGTTTTAGGGTTTCCTAGAGAAATTAAGTTTGATTGTTAGATTTATCATAAAGGGATTAAAATTGTTAGATTCTCAGTCTAGATTTGATCTTAATGCATGAATTATAGTAGCTAATCAGTTCATTGAAATTGGATTGATAACTAGATGAGTAAGTGCCTTTGCTTACGGGAGTATTGTCTTAGGGGGTTATGAACTTATCGAATATGAACTGTAATGCATGTTTGAATTATCTAAACACGGTGGGAGTTTTTCTTTAGTAGTTCAAACACAGGGATCTAATACTTCGGGAGGAGATTAGTCTATTAATGTCTTTTGAGTTGCGAACTATAAAAAAAATCTCTGCATGATAATCTGACCTTTAAACTTGACTACCTGTGAATTTCCTAATACTTGACGATTTAGCTTATTGATTTATTTTCGTTTTTAATTTACTGTTATTGCTTTAGATCGTTGTTACAACCATTTATTTTATTATTGTCTTAGCTAGAATTGACATTAAACTGAAAATTTCACTATCTGGTCCTTGTGGAATTCGACCATATTCTATACTACTTAGATATGTTCTATGCAATGTAGATTTATGATTAAAATCCTGAGCCTATAAGATTTTTGGCGCCGTTGCCGAGGATTTCGAGTTTTGTTGATTTGGAATGTAGGATTCGACGATTCACATGCTTATCTACCCTCGTTTGTACTTAATTGACATATGCATAATGATTTTGAAATAGTTATGTTGAGATTGTGGGATTTTGATTTTAGGTTTGAAATGTTGGTTGGGAATTCGAGTTTGGTTGATTTGTTGTGCATAAATGAGTTAAGAATGTATAGGGAATGAAAAGGGATTAATGTGGTTGCTAGGATGTGTTGGTTTGGATTCCATGAATTTTAATTTCAATTTCTTTGTTTACATCACTTGATTTTTGGTTATGTGAGTGGTTGGTCTCAACTTGATTCTTTCTAATTCTAAGATTATTATTGCTTATATCATTGCTTACCAATTACCATGTTTCTTTATGATGTATTTAGAATTGATGTTAAACTCTTGAATTGGTTGTGTCTTGATTATTTGAAGTGTCTTGATTCTTACTAGTTGTAACTAGTGATGCTCGATCATCGCTCAACGCTTCATAACTTGGTGATTTGGATTGGTTGGATGATTTGATGTCTTGACTAAGCTTACACATGTGATTCTTGCTAATAGTTAAGTTCGTATTGCTTGATCAATGTGAATTTGATGATTTCTTTTGCATTTGATTCTTATTAACTCTTATGATTAACATTGCTTGATCATTGAAAAACCATTCACTCTTTTGTCTTGACTTGATTAAATTGCTAACTCTATCTTGAGTCTTTTCTTTGCATAATGGATGACGATCCCATGCCAAATGAATGGTCAAACGATGATAGACTAATAGCCACAGGAAGAACGAATCGCTCGAGAACCGCAAAGCAACATCAACTCCAAACAACTCGTTCCACCTCTACCGCTCCCCCACAAACCAAGAAGAGAGCAACCGCAAAGGAAAAAGGGAAAGGCGTGACTTCAAGCAGTGAAACAAGTGAGCCAGTCATCGATTCTAAGTACTTACAATTACCTTGGCCTCGCATAGCTTGTACGCGATTCAGCAGCTGCAGATACGATCTTGTAGCCTCCCAAATGAAGAATCACAAGGGTTGGAAGGATAGGAAGATAACTGACAAGTGGGATGCCTTTGATTCGATGTTTTATAACGCTTTGTTGGGATTACGATGGAAACCACACGGTTTGCGGATCACTCAGCCTTAGCGGCAGTGGGAATTGATAATGATGTATCAGGTATCATCTATCGGATGGGAAGTGGATTTCCCTTTCCGAGCTTATCCTCTCTACACAGACTTGGTGATGCAAGCCTCGCCTCATTCCGTATCATTAGCGAGGGCCAATGATTTGCTGACAGTGAGGTACGGTTCTTCTGCCTTTATCGACTCTATAGGAGTTTGGTCTTATTTTTGGTCTCAGAGATGGAGGGTATCTTCCAGACTTGCCCATATTCCAATCATACAACAATATTTGGGATATAGTTGCACAAGGAGAGTATGAGTCATGGGCCGTGAATCTCACTAGCATTCACAACCCTGCTATACGCATCGCGATGAAGATCATCGATAACACGTGGTCCGAGAAATATGTAGCCATTGCAGTTAGTTGGAGCTACTCCACTACGCCATATGCAATATCACCATGGATTACTACGAGATCAACGAAGGCCTTACTTCACACGAGGTTAACATTGGTTGGATTTTTTCTTAGATTCTAGCATCGAAGCTTTGAAGTATCCGAACCGGAAATAGGTAATGGGTAACTTAGTGACTTCTCTTTTGAGATATGTTGGGATTCCCCTTGATTTATTTAAACTGGAGGAGCCGTAGTTTGCTGATTGGAAGCACATTTTTGCTACGAGGTGGTTTATGAAACTCACTATCTATGTCTTTGAGAACCTCGCAGAATAGGTGTGCAATATTTATCTGCCGAAGCTATGATGATCCTCTGCAAGTTTATAAAACCTCTCCAACTATAGCTCATCATATGGCTTTCAACGTTACTAGAACAGACCCTCTACGTGGCTACTATACAAACTACAGAGGTGGTGGCAACTATTATGCTAGAACATGCACAAGAGGAAGAGGATATTTACAATAAGTGGCTAGTGTGTCAAATTTTCAACAAACCAGGGCACTCAACATTAAATTTTGGCATCGTTTTAACAATAGCTATCAAGAAGAAGAAATGTCATATGCCTTAACTGCTATGCACATTACTGATGTGACTGATAGCTCAGGACAAGAGTGGTTTCCAAAAACTCGTGCCATTGCACATGTAACTAACATAACTCAGAAGCTGAAGCAATCTCAACCATACACAGGTTTATACACTATATAGTTGGAGATGGAAACTACTTCCCATCACTCATACTGGTTCATCAAGCATAACTTCAACCCCATATACACTTCCCTTAAACGATATATTAGTTTGTCATGTCACAGCAAAATCCTTACTTCAATCTCAAAGCTTACTAAAGATTACCCTTGCTCTTTTGAATTTGATAATGATTTTTTTCGTGTGAATGATAAGGAAACAAAGATGTTGCTAGTATGGGGAAGTAGCCAAGAAGGGTTGTATGTATTGAAGGATAATTCTGTTGAAGTATTCTACTCTCCTATCCAAAGCTCAGCTAGTGAATAAATATGGCACAAGAGGCTATGACATTGATAAGAGAAACTAATCATTGGATCATGAATCTTACTATCAAGAGATATGATTAACAATCAACTAACAATGAAAAAATCAATCAATGTCAATCCTTGGTCTAAGATTTCCTATTAAAGACTAATCCACTCCCGTGGTAATAATCCCTTTTCTAATCATGCAACCTAAACAATCCCTTGAATAGTCACACTCAAAGAAAGAATTAAGGTCTAATCCATACAACCACTAAACTAACTAACACAATCCCTTGGTTATGCCTCATTTAGCATTCAAAAGTTGGTTCGGGAATTTTATCGAACACCTTCCGAGCAATAAACTTCATGTGATCTATAAATGTGTGATCAAGACATATCTAGCATTAAGAACACCTAATGAATGAAGATCCAAACATTAACAACCATAAATCATCATCAATTAACCTCAATACATATCTTGTCTAGCCTAGATCTAATAACAAAAACTAAGTCCTAAAATGCAAGTACACAAAGGAGAAGAAAGATGCATATATTAAATGTAGAAGTGAAACAAGTTCCTCCAATATCAAAGAGAAATCTCCAAAGGAGATCTCTTTGATCTTGGAGAACAAACAATGAGAAAAGCTTGAGAGAAACTAGAGAAAAATGTTGCTAAACAAAAGATGAATCAAAGATAAGATTGAAAGTTGAATGAATGTCCCCTAAAAAATTAGGTCTAAAACATATATATAGTCTCCTAAAAATGGTATTCGGTTAACCCAAAACACATGGGTTAACCTAAGTCAAAATAGGGAAAGACTTGCAAATGAGTGAGAAAATGTTGACTGTTTGCCTGGTACCGGTTTGCATCAAACGGTGCAACAAACCGTTTTTGGTCTCTGGAAGATGCATTTCTTTTATACCGGTTTGCACAAACCGGTGCACCATCCCGCTACAAGCTTTTGTTTCAAATTCTGCTGGATACGCCTTCAGTTCAGGATCTATAACTCTCTCACTTTTGAGGATATTATGGCGTGCGATAGCTCTTTGGAAAGATGACTCAAAAGGGATACAACTTTGATGCATAAGTATTCTCCTTATTCACAATGGAAGCTTGTGAAAAATGTGTATCTTTGGGATGGATGGTTTGGAGCTTCGAATCTAGCGGATCACAACTTTTTTGGTTCATATCTTGCAATTCTTTGGGGGTGTTTAAGGTGATTTTTAGCTTGTTGGAAAGAATGCATGGCTACAATATTATTCAAGATGCTATGATGAAATTTACATTGTAATATCTCCAAAGTGTTCGATCTTTAAGGCTTGCCGTTTTGATCCCTACTAAATCCCTTTTTTGATCTTTTGCATCCAATTGATTTGATTTCATTCACCTTCAACACGTGAAACATGATATGATATGAAAATGCAACCTATATGTGCCTAAATGCAAGTAAATATACCTAAAATGTAGATGAAACAAGAGCTAAAATCTTTTAAAAACACAATATATCAGATATGCAAACTTACAAGTCCTTTAACACCTATATGCAAGTAAAGCTATATCAGTAAATAATATATCGAAAGGCATATGTGAAGCTTGTCAATTAGGCAAAATTTCAAGACTTCCTTTTGATTCTTCGATTTTTTCTTCTTCTAAAGTTTTGGAGGGATTACATTGTGATTTGTGGGGACCCTCTCATATTTCTTATGCTCAAGGATATAAATATTATGTTGTGTTTATTGATAATTTCTCAAGATATTGCTGGTTTTATCCTTGAAAAGCAAAATCAGACTTCTACTCAATTTTTACAGCATTTCAAGCCTTGGTTGAAAACCAATTCAATAGCAAAAATTTGCACCTTTCAGTGTGATGGTGGAAGTGAGTTTATTAGCAACAAGTTATTGTCTCATATGCCAACTTCAGGAATATAACAATTAATTTCTTGCCCTCATACTTCCCAACAAAATGGGCTAGCAGAGAGGAAACATAGACACATTACATAGTTGAGACTTTCAATGTTATATCAAAGCAAAACTCCTCTTAAATACTGAACAGAAGCATTCTTTACAACAAATTTCATGATCAACCTCATCCCAACAACAACTCTTGAAAATAAATGCAGTCCATGTGAAATGTTATGGGGACACAAATCTGATTACAAAAGCCTTAGAGTGTTTGGATGCGCCTGCTATCTAACCTTAGAGACTATGCTACAACAAACTTGATCTAAGATTCTTGTATTGTGTATTCCTCGACTACAATGACAAGTTCAAAGGTTATCGATGTATTCTGCCTACTACTGGCAGAGTCTACATTAGTAGACACGTAGTCTTTGATGAAGATAGTTTTCCATTCATAACAATCTATCAACATCTTCACTTTGACTGTAGCACTCCTCTTATTTCTGTTTGGTAGAGTAGCTTTGCTTCAGTCCAACCAGAAAGCTGCCAGCCACCTCTAAAATCATATATTGAACATCCCTTTAATAGTTCACCCAATGCTACAACCGCAACATCTCATCTGAGACTAGTTAATCCTTCAAATCAAGAGACATCAGCAGAAACTTCAGCAACACCCTCACCAAGAATGTCTACTACATGTGGAGATGTAAGTTCTGAGTGTACGACAGGCTTAGATCATGTTCCTATAGTCAACAACTCACATTCTTCACTTTGTAGGACAGATACATGTGAAACTGTCGATGTGAATCAAGAAGAGTCAACTACTCAAACATCATCTTAAGCAGCTTCAGCCGTACCAACACCACCTCAAGAAGAACCAGCTACCTCAATGTCATCTCAAGAACAATCAATTACACCAAGACTCTCTCAAGAAAGATCAACTACATCAAGATTATCCCAAAGCCCCGCACAACACACTTTGTCTAAACCACCAATCTCCAATCATCCAATGGTAACAAGGGCTAAAGCTAGTATCATAAAACCAAATCCCAGATACGTTCTCTATACAAAAGGGACAACCTATTCGGAACCAATAACTATAACAGTTGCGTTAAAGATGTAGGATGGACAACAACTATGAGAAAGAAATGAAAATTTTTTCTAAGACCAATACATGGACTCTTGTCCTCTATAGACTAAACATGCACATCTTAAGCCGTAAATGGATCTTCCATACCAAGTTTAATGTAGATGGTTCACTCAAAAAGCTCAAGGCATGAATAGTTATCAAAGGCTACAACCAAGATGAAGGCATTGATTACCTTGAGACTTATAGTCCAATTGTTATATCAACAACAATACATCTTGTTCTTCACATTGCGACTATCATGGAGTGGCAAATCAAGAAAATGAACGTCAAAAACGTATTTCTTCATGGAGATCTCACATAAACAGTTTATATGACTCAACCAACTGGATTTCAAGATAACGCTAGACTTGTCTATGTTTGCAAGCTGAACAAATCTCTCCATGGGCTCAAACAATCGCCTAAAGCATGGTTTAATAAATTTATCACTTATCTAATTGAGTTTTGCTTTGTTTGCAGTAACTTTCATCCTTCTCTATTTGTCTATAACCAAGGTCAAAGCATCATCTATCTTCTTTTGTATGTTGACGATATGGTCCTCACAAGAAATGACACAAAGGCAATGTCTCAGTTCCTCCTTGATCTCAATAACCAATTTTGAATGAAGGATATTAGTAATCGTTAGTATTTCCTAGGGATTCAAGCTGTGTAGTGTAAGGATGGTCTATTCTTGTCCCAACAAAAGTACGCTGAAGATCTCTTGGTTGTGACAAGGATGACAAACTGCCAATCAATGTCAACTCCACTGCCATACAATTGGATCGAGTGCCAAATCAGAATGATTTGTTTGATAATCCTATATACTTTTGCATCCTTGCAAGAAAATTATAATATCTTACATTAACAAGATCAGACATACATTTCGCAGTCAATTTCGTATGTCAAAAGATGCATCAACCAACAGTATCTAATTACAGTCTTCTCGAACGCATAATCAGATATGTTAAAGGTATAACGGCTATGAGAATTTTCTTTAGTAGAAATACAAACTGCACTATTCACGCTTACAATGATAGCGACTGGGTAGGTTGCTGTTGGTGTTGAAATCCCCTCAGCCGGTTTCTACTTCAACTAGTATCACTTCCTGGACAACAACTCAGCGTGTATCAAAATGCAAAAGAACTTACCCAGTAGATTTCTACCTAGGCATGGAACGCAAGTGATCATATACTCAAGTCGTAGGCAACCTGGACAGAAGGTGAGCATAAGCTGAGCAAACGAGGACCAAGTGGTGGCAGTTCCGAGATAGGGGGAAGACACCAAGATTGCAGTCCCAACAACTCGAGAAGATCGGAACAACCCGAACAAGATGGAGGGGGATAAAAAGCAAAAAGAGAGAGAGAAATGAAGCATTAGGATCATTTTTACTTTTGGAACTAAGATTGAAATTTAGACTATTTTTCTGTATAAAAATCCTTGAAATCAATAGAAATACATTTTTCTTTCTTTCGATATGAGTTTGTGTTGCAACTTCTTTCTAATTTTGACAAAAACAACGAATTCCTCAATGAGATTATTAAATAAAATTCATTGTGGGTTTTAGCATCCACAAATTGGCGCCGTCTGTGGGGAAAACATAGTTATTTAACGCAAGAAGGAAAAATGCAGCCAAATCCAACTTTGCCATGACCGAAAACGCATCAATACCATTCGACGGATATGCCAACACAATCAAACGCTCCTCCAATCCGTACAATCCATGTCCGAGAAGCTGGAGACAAAAGATGCTCTAAACAGATCCTTGCTTGACATGCTCGACCATATGACAAAGGAGTATGTGGACCAAACAAGGGTGATGACCAAACGGTTAGACCGAGCAACATCTTCACGACACCGCTCCACCAGGATGATACCCCATCTCGGGAGAACACTCCAGGAGGCTACGCTTCACTCCAACCCCACGCTCAGTCAAGACGCGAGAACGCCGCACTGATACAACGGAGACCCCACCTAATGGAAACCCCCAGGGAGAACAATCTGACCAAAGAGATGACCAACCCAATGACGAAACCAAGCAGCCGAGTCGTACCCTAAGCCCCGAGGCTTTTGAAGAAAAAAGAGGCAGAACCGACCTATCCGAGGAATCCGAGTGAGAATCAGACGCATACGAGGATGACACCCGTATCCCACCTTCTCGTGTCGACAAGCGACCTCAGCGATCGATCATGGAGATCCAGGAGATGAAAGATTCCCTAAACAGGTTGTCCGACAAATGAACTCAAAAGTTCATCAGGCCATAAGCTCGATGCCAGAGCTAGAGCGACTGATGAAAGAAACACTTTGGAGCTTGTATGCCCCACACATACATAACGCTAAAATACGAAACCCTAGAAAAATCAAAATCCCTTTTTACAAAGGAAAGACGAATCATATCGCGTACATGACCGCCTTCAGAATCGCAGTCGGACGAGCGCAATTCGACGAACATGAAAAGGACGCAAAGTACATCTAGCTGTTCAGTGAGCACCTCCAGGGACCAGCACTTACCTGGTTCTCCCGGCTTCCCAAAGGATCAATCCACAGTTTCGACCAAATGAGCCCGATGTTCTTAAAACATTACTCGGTATACATCGAGAGAGACATCTCAGACGCAGACATGTGGAGCATGACCCAGGGTCCAAATGAGCCCCTCCGAAAATTCATCGATATATTCAAAGAGATAATATCCCGAGTAGTAGTCACCGATGACGCTGCGATTTCCGCCCTCAAAAATGCGGTCTGGGTAGAATCCAAATTCAGAAAAGATCTCATATTAAACCCTCATGCAACGATCAACGACGCACTCCATAGAGGAAAGGTGTTCGCACGGATAGAAGAGGATCTAATCGAAATACGGAAGCGAACTAGAGAAAAGGGTCAAGTGACTAATGTCGCTACCCCGAGGCGAAACCCCCCAGCATGTAATCAAACGCTTTTTGCAGGGAATCCCAAGAACGGACCTTGGAATCAATGGAGATGACCTGAGGAGCAAGTAAGCATTAAAAAGCATTGCGAATACCATAACCAAGATGGGCATTCCACTGAAGAATGTAGAAGCTTCAAGTCTTTTCTTTTTAGAAAATACCAGTCTGGAGAATTGGTGGAGCCCGCCAAGGCGAAGGCAACCAACCTCAAGCAAGGGGAAGAAAACCAGGCCGAAGAGGCCAACCCCCAAAACGAGACCGAGAAGAGCTACCTCTAATGGCGCCGACCCCACCATTCAAAAAGAAAATTAATATGATCATGGGGAATCACCATTTTGGCCTGAACTCGATAACTGCGATCAAAGCGTATGGGCGCAGGGCGACATCGTGTGAGAAATGGAAAATCAAGCCCGTGGAAATAGGAAAACCTATAGCTTTCAACGAAACGGACACAACAGGACTCGACGTCCCTCATACCGATCCACTAGTCATCGAACTAATCCTTGAAGAGTACGAAATCGCAAGAGTGCTCATAGATACGGGGAGCTCGGTAGATTTGATCTTCATAGAGACTTTGGCAAAAATGGACATAGACCTCTCGCCAATTGAAGGACAACATGCGCCACTTATCATATTCACCAGCAAAACATCCATGACGATCAGAACTATCAAACTATTAATGCATGCAGCCGGGGTATCGAGTATGATCGAATTCACAGTGATCGACAAACCAACAATATACAACAAAATCCTGGGGACGCCATGGATAAACACAACAAAGGCCGTCTCGTCTACGTACCACCAATGCGTCAAATTCCCTACTAAGGAATGAGTCAAAATGATCAAAGGAAGTCAAAGATCAATCCGAGCTTGCTACTTAGCCGAACTCAAACTCAAAGAAAAGTCCTTATAGAAATTATAGATTAGGGAGCCCACCCCACCTGCAAGCCGACATACGAGGAACCCAAACTTGATGAGGTGACGCAGTACTGCATATACCCGTGACATCCAGAGCGTTGCGTCGGTATAGGGTCAAAACTTCCAAAAGACTTGAAAGAGGAGCTGATCTCCTTCCTCAAGGAAAATAAGCACACCTTCGCGTGAAACATGATGGACATGCCGAGAATAAGCTTGGACATTATGTTTCACGAGCTAAATGCGGACCGGTCTACAAGTTGGTTAAACAGAAAAAGCGCAAACTGGGGGCTGAGCGGGCTCAGGCAGTCAGAGACGAGGTAGAAAAGTTGTTAAGAGCAGGTTCAATCACCAAGGTGAAATATCTGGAATGGCTGGCCAACCCCGTAGTGGTGAAGAAAAATAATGGTAAACGGAGAGTTTGCATAGAATTCACCGACCTGAACAAAGCATGTCCCAAGGATAATTTCCCATTTCCAAACATAGATCAGCTCATCGAAGCCACAACTGGTTACAAACTTCTCTCGTTTATGGATGCCTTCTCGAGCTACAACTAGATACTCATGCACCCCGACGACAGGGAAAAAACCGCTTTCACTACGGACAGAGGCATATATTGCTACAAAGTAATGCCTTTTGGCCTAAAGAATGCAGTTGCAACCTACCAACGCTTAGTCAACAAAATTCTCAGAACAACTAGGGAAAACGATGGAAGTCTTCATAGACGACATGCTCGTCACATCCTCCAACAAGGACACTCACGTGAAAGATCTACGCACATGTTTCCAAATACTAAATACCTACGGGATGAAGCTGAACCCAGCCAAGTGCATGTTCGCAGTGACCTCAGGGGAATTCCTCGGCTACCTGGTCACAAGAAGGGGGGATCGAAGCTAATCCGAAACAAATCAACGCGTTATTAAGGATGCCATCACCCAAAAACACTAGAAAAGTACAGAGACTGACCGGGCACATAGCCGTCCTGACTAGGTTTATATCCAAATCCACTGACAAGTGCCTTCCATTCTACAACCTCCTGAAGGGGAACAAGAAATTCATTTGAGATGAGAAATGCGAATCAGCGTTCAAAGAATTGAAAACCTATCTCATGACACAACCAGTCCTCTCAAAACCCCAGGAGGGGGAGACATTATATCTTTACATAGCAATGTCATCCCATGCAATCAGCTCAATTCTTGTACGCGATGAGCTAGGCGACCAAAGGCCAATTTTCTACCTCAGCAAAATCCTAGACGATGCCGAGACCATATACTCGACAATAGAGAAATTGGCCCTAGCTGTGGTGCATTCAGCAAGGAAATTGCGATCTTATTTCCAATCACACTCAATCGTTGTGTATTCCAATCAACCTTTGCGAACAATCCTACACAGTCCGAACCAGTCGGAGAGACTCTCCAAATAGGCTGTCGAGCCCAGCGAGCACGATATGGAATCCAGGAGCAGAACCTGCGCAAAATCTTAAGTTTTGGCAGATTTCCTAATTGAACTACCACCCGATATGAATCCAACAGTACAGCCGGATGAAGCAAAACGGTCACTATATGTAGATGGGGCAAGCTCAAAACACGGTTCCGGAGTAGGAGTACGCCTGGTCTCCCCAACCGGGGAGATGATCAAGCAATCGTTTCGATTGGATTTTGCAGCATCAAACAACAAGGCTAAATACGAGCCGATAATTGCCGGGCTGCGATTGGCAACATCAATAGGAGCTAAGCGAGTAACAGCCTATTGCGACTCCCAACTAGTAGCAAACTAATTCAATGGTGAATACGAGACGAGAGACGACAGAATGGAAGCATACCTAGGCGTGGTAAAAACCCTTTACAATGAATTTGCAGACTTCGACCTAGTCAAAATCCCTAGAGGCGAAAACATATCTGCCGACGCCCTAGCCGCATTGGCCTTAACTACGGATCCGCAGACAACCAGGGTCATACCGGTTGAAACCAGCAATCCATCACGAAAGCTACATGTGTTATCCAAGATTCAATCAAGGAATACAATGCCAAGCCAGATCCCAATGACGTCAAAGAGGATGCGATTCCAATGGAAACGGACGAGGTCGAAGTGGAAATAGACTGGCGAGTCGAGATACTAGCTTACATAACAGACAGGATCCTGCCACCAAAGAAATGGGACGCCTTAAAACTTAAAGCCAAAAGTGCTAGGTACACCCAGTTAGATGGCAACCTCTACAAATGGAGTGTGCGTGGCCCACTACTAAAATCCGGCCACGAGACAAAGAAGATAATAAGGGAGGTGCATGATGGATCATGTGGAAATCATTCAGGCGGCAGGGATCTGGCATTCAAAATAAAACGATATGGATACTACTTGCCAACCATGATCACGGATTGTGAACAATACGCTTTGAAATGCAAGAAATGCCAAAAGCACCCGCCATTGATATACAGACCAACTGAGGAAATGCAATCCATCATGGCACCTTACCCATTCATGAGATGGTCCATGGACATAATTGGCCCAATGCACAGGTCGAACCAGAAACGTTTCCTCCTCGTCCTAACAGACTATTTCTCCAAAAAGATAGAAGCCGGATCATTCGCCAAAGTCAAATCCGAGAAAGTCAAATCCGAGAAAGTGAAATCCTTCATCTGGAAGAACATAATTTGCCACCATGGGATCCCCTACAAAATCCATACCGACAACAGTCTCCAATTCGCCTTAGATCGATTCAAAGACTTTTGCGAACGAATGTGCATCAATTTAACATTCTCTACATCGTACTACCCACAGGCCAACAGCCAGGCCGAAGCCGCTAACAAGACAATCTTAGACGGATTAAAGAAGAGGATGGACACCAAAAAAGGTAGATGGGAAGCCAAATTGGAGGGGGTACTCTGGTCTTACCGAACGACACCCAGAAGAGGAACAAACGACTCACTATTCGCTTTAGTGTACGGAACCGAGGTAGTAATACCAGCTGAGACCAAAGTTCCTAGCCTCAAAATTGAGCTGGCACCTCAGAACATGGATCAAAATGATCATATGCTCATCGACATAGCAGATACCGTTGACGACATGAGAGACCATGCAATGATACGTTTGCAAAACTACCACAACGCCGCAACACGATTCTACAACAAGAATATCAGGAACAGACCATTCGCCAAATGGGAAGGACCATACAAAATATCCAAGATCATCAAGCCATGAGTATACAAACTAGAGGACACATAAGGAAACGAAGAGCGACATCCTTGGAACGCTCAACACTTGAAGAAATATTTTTGTTGACGACTAACAACTTATTTCTCCTTTTATTTTCACGCATATTTGTACCTTTCAAATCAGTGAACTACGACCTCGGCTTGATCCCCATCTCCGGGGTACGTAGGCAATTCCTCCAAAGGAACTTAGCTGTTGTAATTTATTATTTCAAGTTCACATCATCCCTTTCCTTCTTCATGAATTTTTCTCAAAAAATGGGGAAGATGTATTTGTCCTTTACACTCCGACCCAGCTCGCCCTCTCCTTCTTCATGATTTTTTCTCAAAAACTAGGTGAGATGTATTTGTTCTTAACACTCCTACCTAGCCCGCCCTCTCCTTCTTCATGAATTTTTCTTAAAAAATGGGGGAGATGTATTTGTCCGTTACACTCCGACCCAACCCGCCCTCTCCTTCTTCATGAATTTTTCTCAAAAATTGGGGGAGATGTATTTGTCCTTTACACTCCGACCCAGCTCGCCCTCTCCTTCTTCATGAATTTTTCTCAAAAATAGATGTATTTGTCCTTTACACTCCGACCCAGCCCGCCCTCTCCTTCTTCATGAAATTTTCTCAAAAAATGGGGGAGATGTATTTGTCCTTTACACTCCGACCCAGCCCGCCCACTCCTTCTTCATGAATTTTTCTCAAAAAATGGGGAAGATGTATTCGTCCTTCATACTCCGACCCAGCCCGCCCACTCCTTCTTCATGAATTTTTCTCAAAAAATAGGGGAGACGCATTCGTCCTTTTCAGTACAGAATAAGCCCGCCTTAACCGGGGGCTTTCGCTAAATTGGTGGACCACCTCAAGGACGCACAAAACCCCATGTCTCAAACAACCACATGGATTATCCACCCAAAAACCGTTCCAGCTACTCATCACTATCTACCCCGGTACTTGTTGTTTTCGCCTATCCTATCTACCAATTCTCCGACGAAATCAAGGGGGGAATATTCTACCACACTTTCGAAAAACAACAAAAGCCCTCAACTTCCGTTTATTCAGTAAGATCATCTAAACTTTTAAACACCTTCTTCATTATAACACAATAATCAAACAAAAAAAAAATCGAACATATCACATTGTATGACCTGGCCAATCATACAATACATCGCACACCCCCAGTGGGTACCAGCCTGAGCAACCCTAAGCACGTTATAAGCGCTAAAGCTGAGCCCAGTCTCGCAATAACAAATCATGGCATATGAAAAACGCTATCAAATAACTGAAACATTCATTCTATGTTTAAACATTCGATCCCTCAAATAAAATGTGTTGCATCAACCAATTCGCCTTCGATGACAAAGTGTATATCGATATTTGCTGGCAAACACACGCGGAATAATTCTAGCACGCATCACTACATCTATAGAGGATCTTAATATAAACTCAGCCTGAAGCGGGTGCTTAGAAGCAATAGGCAAAGACATAAACCAAAACTCCAACATAAATTAAACAAAGTTAAAAGGTTCTGGGTTAAACCCCCCCCCCCCCCCCCCCCCCCNAATTCAAAGATGACAAAATATTCAAAAGAGTTTTAAAATATAAAGGCGAACAAGATGAGATGGAGGAGTTTCTAGGCATACGGGTCTTGGCCGGCTGCATCGTCTTCATCCCCCTGGGGGCTTCCTTCCTCAGAATAGCTGCAATTTCCCCGATGTGCATCGCGACTTCGAACGCCTTGTCAAGTGCTCCGCCCCATCATGATCGAGCCCCTCGACCTCTTCTTTTTTAGCCTCCTCCTCAATCATAACGTCATCCTTGTTCCCTTCAATGACGGTCTTTTCAACAGGTTTAGAGACGAGAGATTCGTACCATCGGGATTGATGTCTTTAGCCGGGTTGGGTTCAGAGGGCTTGCTCAGGTTGGACCCAGTGGGCGTCGCCGTCCAGTCTTTATCCATGTTCAGCTCTTTGAAATATAGCATAGCCAGCTCTACGTTAAACCCACCTAGGTCGTTTTCCAAATCCTTCTGCTCCGTCTCCAGCGTGGTCTCCCCCTCTCTCAAAAGCCTAATCAGCTCGAGATTGCACTTAATCTGTTCCACCTACATTAACTTCTCTTGATACACCCTTTCATTTGCGACCTTCCCTTTCACTCGATCCATTTTCTTGACGAACAGCGCCATCATCTCGTCTTCTTTCTCTTTAAGCTTCTGCTCCATCTGATCGTCCATGTCCTTCATGAGGCTTGAATGCTCCTTAGCCATTGAAGCCACCTCTTTCTTCAAATCCTTCTTGGCCTTGTCGTGATGAGCTACCTCCGCACTCAACCTTTCTACGTCCTTCTTCCTCAGATCTTCCAGTTCGGCTACCTCAGCCCTCAGCCTGCCGTTCTCATATGTGAGCATTTCAACCCGCCTCACCGTAGTTTTCAGCTCGGTAGCTTTATCAACTCTCGCCATCATATCCTCAATCAATTCAATCCTAGAGTTCTTCTTCGCCCTCCTCAGCTCGTCATCCAAAACCCCTACCAGTCGGTTAGCCAAAGTCACGGTCTAGGAAAAACAGATTGCACATAAATCAAAATAAGAGTCAATTTCCAAAGCGTGAAGCAAAATTTTCTTTTGAAGTAAAGAACACCACTACCATACCTCAGCATGGGAGCAAGCCCAGTCAGCATATTCCTTCTGAACAGAGAGCGAACTGTGATCATAAACTTTAGGACCACCTAGGCGGAGCTTAGACATCAGCTCAGCACAGAGGTCCCCTTCTTCCACCATGGGAGACTGGTTGGGCCAGGAAAAGCTGAACGCGAACCCGCCATGATCATGAACACCAACTGGGGATGTGTCTTGAGTGCGAGCCCTCTTCTCCAAGGGGGCATCAAGGTGGCGAGTGCTGCGCTGGATCAGAGGGAGACGAGATGATTTCTTGCTAGAGCCAGCAGCTTTCTCCCAACGCTGATCACCACGGGATGAGTCAGAGACATCAATAGGATTTACCTCCATGGGAGCCTGATTTTTAGGAGTCTTGGTCTCTTGAGAAGCACTGAATCCAGCCGAGCTAGGAGCCCCCTAAGAGATTTTTAATCTAGGAGCTTCGTGATACGGGATGGGATTCTTCATAGAGAAGAATGGACACTGAGACGGAGCACCTGCAGCAAACCACACATCAAAGATCATGCGGCTTGGATAACCAAAATAAAACCTAAGTAAAACACTTACCCGAGGACGTTTCAGATAGCGGCTCCAGCGGCAGCCAATTGCGGGATACTCTCTCCCCGTCAAAGGTATTCCAGTTGTTCAGCCAGTTCTTCCCGAGGAGTTTCCAATTCTTCAGATATTCGGCGGAAGGATCCTCAACCCGAGTCAGATGCGGAACTGACAAATACCAAAACAAGAAGAAGAAGAAACCCAATTAGCCAAAAATGCCCAAAAATCAACCGACATAAAAAGAACAAATACAACCAGAAAGCATAAATTTAACAAACAAACAAAAGGGCGTAAGATTCGATTTCAAAGAAAGGAAAGAAGGGATTCACACCGATCTCCTTAGTCCACCGAGATTGTAAATCGCTAGGACTCATAGTCCCAAAAGAAAGATGATTGATTTCAAGAAAGAAATAAAACTGTTCCCAGTCTGTTTCATCCTTGGGGGCTTGGCCGGTCATGAACCCTTGGTTGGGTTTATTGGCTTGGTACCAAAGGCCACCCTTCGTACCCCTTTTAGCATACGTAGCAGCCACCCTTTGTACCCCTTTTAGCATATGTAGCAGCCTCGAGCATATTGCAACTCAGTTCGAAGCCGTTCTCTCTCGCCTGGACCATCAGGAATATCGCATGACGGATCCCTTTGGGCATCAACTGGCTTAGAGCCATCCCTCGGCGACGCAGATACTGAACCAACAACTCGGGAACTGGAAAACATAACCCGCATAAAAGATTTTGTAGACCGTGACAAATCCCAACGGGGGATTGTCTGGAAACTGGCTCGGATCAGGGATTGAGAATTTGACACCAGATGGGAGATCAAACTGCTCCCAAAGCGTTCTCACATATGTAAGAGATGAACGAGAAGAAGAAAAAGCCATGATCTGCGGAGTCGTAGCCGCCCTGGACTTTGCGCCGGAAACGATGGGAGTTCTGATACTCGCACTCATCGCAGGACGCGATGACGAGCTTCTACTCCGAGAGCGGAGCGCTGGGTGTCTCGACATGGCAGTAGAACCGAGGGAGGAGAGAAATTACGAGAAAGAAAGTTGAAAGGGGATGAAAATCCGGGGAGATTCAGAGAAAAATCGAAGGAGAAGAGAACAAATTGAAAGGGGGAAATGGCAAACCCTAGCAAAAATTAAAGAGAGATAAGGAGTTGAGTAACAATACCTTAGGCTGCGTAAAGAGAGAGAAGGAGTGGATGGTTGAATGCGTAGTGGGGGAGGCGGTTCCAAGCGTTTGAGGAGAGAGAGGAGAGTAGCAGTAACTGCCTTGAAGTGTGCAAAACCACCTTTTGTAGGTGTAATCATGACACTTTTGAAATTCGAAAATGGGAAGACGCACCACGTGTTAGGATAAAGTCAACCACGAGATTGTTGAGATTTCCTCAACCCAAATCATAAAAAATAGGCCCAACTAATGCTAAATCCTTGGGGGAAAAATGGTATTATCCGGTTCAGCACGAAGGATTCAAATGCACATGCGATTATCATAAGTAAACATATGCATATTTAAATAAAAATGACAAATGAAGATCAATGTGAAACAGATGGTTCCGAGGTGAATTTCCACCAATTTTTGAAGGTCACCCAACTCGCTAAGCTCGTAGGGAGACCTGGGGGCTAATCTGTTGGAGTTGAAACCCCCTCCGCCGGTTTCTACTTCAACTAGTATCACTCCGTGGACAACAGCTTAGCGTGTATCAAAATGCAAAAGAACTTACCTAGTAGATTTCTACCTAGGCATGGAACGCGAGTGATCGAATACTCAAGTCGTAGGCGACCTGGGCAGAAGGTGAGCACAAGCTGAGCAAACGAGGACCAAGTCATGACAGTTCCGAGATAGGGGGAAGACACCGAGATCGCAGTCCCAACAACCCGAGAAGATCGGAACAACTCGAACAAGACGGAGGGGGATAAAAAGCAAGAAGAGAGAAAAATGAAGCATTATGATCATTTTTACTTTTGGAACTAAGATTGAAATTTAGAATATTTTTCTGTATAAACATCCTTGAAATCAATAGAAATACATTTTTCTTTCTTTCGATATGAGTTTGTGTTGCAACTTCTTTCTAATTTTGACAAGAACAACGAATTCCTCATTGAGATTATTAAATTAAATTCATTGTGGGTTTTAACATCCACAATTGCAGAATAACCAGAAAATCCACAGGAAGATACTGCACTTACCTCGAAAATAACTTTATCTCTTTGTCATCTCAAAAGTAACCTACTATATCTAAAAGTTCAACTGATGCTGAGTTTCGTACTCTATCTGATACATTCTGTTTTGAGAGAGCTTGATATTCCAGTTCATATAACTTCTGAGCTTTATTATGACAATCTGTCTTCGGTGTACCTGACAGCAAACCCTGCCTTTCATTCTCGTACCAAACATTTTGAGCTTTATCATCACTATGTACAACAACATGTGGCTCTCGGCTCTCTTCTAGTTAAACATATACCAATTCATCAGCAAATAGCCACATCTTCACCAAGTCACTCCCACAGGATCCCTTTGTCAAACACATACAAACATGGTGTGGCTGAACCACCCACACAAAGTTTGAAGGGAGTATTGAAGCTAGCGAACAATCGCACCAAGCTCATCCAAAGTCATGCACAATCAAATCAATTTTAAGCAAATGGCCATCATAACATCAAGTCCAATCAAAATCAAAACCATAGTCCACAAGCCCACTCGCTGCAACAGTCAACTGTACAACACAACACAAAAACAAAGTTGATATAGAGGAAAGAGAGTGCTCTGCAAACGGCTCTGCAACCAAAACCAGTATTGCGCAGAAAGCAAAAGGAATCAATCTCTGCAACCGATTTGAGCTCCTTTCGGATATGCCAAATGAAGAGGATTGAGACAAGTGGAAATAGATAATAGGTTTATCTTATATATAAACTAGGTTTTGTCATGCGCTATGCGCGGTGTTATGTTTTTACAAAATTATTAATTTTTGTATAATGTTTTATTTACAAAACTTGTGTGCATTATTATTTGATGAATATTTTTTACAATGTAAGTGTTTTAGTTTGGTGTCGTATCATGTTGTTATAAATATATTATATAAGATGTGAATTTCTTTTAACAAAATAATTAATTTTAAAAATGACATTATATATATATATATATATATATATATATATATATATATATATAAAGATGAAATTAACTATCATAATTAATTTTATATATTTTGTACTATTTAATTAAATAACTATAGTTATATTTAAGGTTCTAAGTAAGATAAATTTTATCACAAACTATGCAATTAAACTTTAAACAATATGGACTAACTATATCAAACTATTTTTACAAAATCTTTATATCATCTTACAACAAATTATAAGTTTTGTATATGTGATATGTGAAAAAACCATCATCTTAGATTAGAATGAGCAATTCTAATCCACACACACTATATTTTTTACATGATTTCATTTAGTTGATATATATATATATATATATATATATATAAAGTAATTATTATTATAATTGATGTATTATATTTTATATAGTATATATATAATTATATTTAAATCATACTATTGCATATGCAATATTTTGATATCTAGCATATGAAGAATCATGGTCTTATCTAACCCGCTTAACATCATCTAATTTATAATTTACTATACAATTGATTTTATACTTATTGGATTTTACATATATTATATAATTTTTTCTTGTTATCTTTGATAAACCTATAATCGAATATAGAAAATGATATCAAATTTTTATATTAAAAATGGTTTAACTAATAAATTTACTACCTATTTAGTTAAACTTTTATATTTTTAAATAAATTGATATGTATTGTTATTATTTATATCACAAAAATGAAATAAGTTTTAAAATAATATATAAATTGATAATATATCGATAATGAAATAAAATGAAAGATAACATATAAAACTCATATTGAATTTATATTCATGATATTAAGATCATAAAAATTTTATTTCATAATTAGGTATCATGTATTGAAAATATATAATGATAATATAGTAATGAGAACAAATATTTAATTTTTATTTTTATATGTTTTTTACTATTGTATTAGAATATAATTTTAAATAATATAAACTAACTTTTAGATAAGACGAAAATTAACTAATAATATTATTTAATGGATAGATTTTAGGGACATTCTCAAAAATACCACAAAAAGTTAAGTATATTCCAAAAAAACCACACACTCCCAAAAGTTCCAAAAATACCATATTTTTTCCAAAAATACCACACAAATGTTTTTGTTCCAAAAATACCACAAAATTTGAAATAGCTTTAAAACTTCAAATTTAAATCCAAAAACTCCAAAACCAAACCCTACCCCTTCAAAACTAAACCCTAAATTCTATTTAGTGAACCCAAACCCAAAATTTTAAATTTTAAACTCTTAAAATTCACTTTTTATGTTTGTGGTATTTTTGAAACATTTGAGAGTGTGTGGTATTTTTGGAACTTTTGGGAGTGTGTGGTATTTTTGGAATTTGAACTTCTTTTGATGGTGTTTCAAGGAATTACTCTAGATTTTATTATATAAATGATTTTAAATAAAATAATAATTTAGAATATAAAAAGTTAAAAGAATTAGAAATCCCGTATTTTTAGGAAATATATGTATATATATATAATTTTTAATTTAAAAAAGTTTCCATGTTTGTAGGAGATTTATAATTTGTCTCTTTTATCCTTAATTAAATTTTAAATTTGTGTTGAAAATCAATGGAATTTTATGTAAATTTTTTCAAAATAAAAGTTTTTTCAAAAAAATCATTCCCGATTAATAGTATAGATATCAAACCGTTTTAATCGTTTAACCTAAGTGAGTAAAAATGAATTAAAGTTTTAATCTCCTTTTACCTTTCTCTCTTCTTCTTTCAATCCCTTCAAAAATGACGTTCTTATAACCTAACATTTGTTTCTTCTTGTACAAGCCAATTGTTTTTGATGATTATTGTCCATACCACCATCTTTTTGTAGCCATTTTTTAAAATCCGTCCAGCTTGACTCGGTTCAGATCTCTTCGTTAAGGTAATTGGTGCTCAAATAATAGTTTAGATTTCTAGTCTTCCACACCCGCCACATAGTATACAAAGTTAATAGTTTTTATTGTAAATGTGAGAATCAAAACCTCATTCATCCCTTAGACTCTCAATCTCACCTGTCTCTTTTGCTTAAAGAAATTTTGTTAAGATTGATAAGAAGATGAAATTGAATCCTAGAATATAAGAACGCTAGAATTTGATGAGTTCGGAAAACTTTTCTATGTCATGCCGAAGGCTTTACTCCAGAATCCATTATCTCCTAACTCACTATCACATGCCTTTACACTACGCTCTTAACATTCTACTTGAGAGAGACTGATACAACAAGCTAAAGTCCAATATAAAGCTTATAGAGCATAAAGACAATTCACAATTCTCCACTTTGTCCTTATTGTTGTGAATTCACCTGAGATTTAGGTTAGAAAGAAAGAAATTGAGGCAAATACATTGCGCTCTAGGGTTTCTTTATTGATCAAAAGTGTTAATTTTACAATAAACTAAAGTCCCTTATATATAGCCCAAAACCCAATCCCATTAGAAAAACCTAAGAAAATTTCATTTTTTCTAAAATAGACTGTACCATACCCCGGAGACCTTCGATCCCCGGACCCTGAAACCTATTTTATGTCATATTTTAACACATGAATTCTATACTTGATAAAATGTAGACTCCACTGTCGGTACTTGAGCTTATCCTTCTCACCTACCTTGGCCCTTCAAAAAAAAAATCACCTTTCCTTTGAGCCAAAAAATTATAACTCCCTGTGTGTTCACTGCAAGAAATATGCCTTTTCTTAGCGGTCAAAAAACGCTATCGTAGGATAGCATAGCGGTTAATTAAACGCTCTAACATCGCTCGTTATTATAGGTCAAACACTTTAGATAGCAGATTTAATGTATGCTATAATTATCGAAGTTACGATAGCGTTGTTGAAGATGCAATTGTTTTTTTTTATAATAGCGTCGTATATTTGTTGTTAAAGGTTTTTAATAATAGCTTCAGTTTAATATATTCAATAGCGTTGGATTTTTATTATAATTGGATTGCATCTATAGCAGTTTGTTTTACAAAGATAGCAAACTATATGTGCTATTATTGTGTTGTAATTATAATATATTATTGAAATGTTTGTNGAAATAAAAATAAAATAATTTTATTATATTCATAAAACATTTCCATGTTTACAAAAGAGTAACATTTCCATAATGTAAGGAATCAACCAATAAAAACCTATCAAACATCACCAAGACTATTTTAATCTACTACCAATAACCCTTCACAATCATTCCTAATATATATACTACCATCATCATCATCTTCACTTTCTCCATCATCAATTTCTTGGATAGGCAATGGTGCGCCAACTAAATCATCCTCTATTTCTAACTCATGATATCCTCTAGGCGGTGCTCTCATTACAACATATCAATTTGAAGAATCATCTTCCCTAGAGTAGAAAACTTATTTTGCTTGAGTATGTAAAATGATTGGATCTTTCATACATGCTGCTTGGTTCATATGTAGGTTCACACGAGTGAAACCATCTTATTCCTTCACACCATTACCTTTGTTTGCCCAATTGCATCTAAAAAATTGTACTTTGAACATGTGGTAGTCAGGAAGTAAAATCTCATTTATAACTCCATAATATGTAAGCATATCAGCTACTTGTCTTGTATCTCGTGCACTCGATCGACACATACTATACGCTTCATAAGTTACTCCACTGTTTTGCGTCTTCCGCTTAACTGCATTTGTATGAAATCTATGCCCATTATTGATGAATCATTTATGTGCTAAAGCAACATTTCTTGGTCCAAATACCAACCACCTTATCTCCTTAGAATACCTTTGTGTTGCGTCTTATTTAATCTAAATCATGGAAAACATCAGACTTAGATAGACCAAAAAGAAACCAGTGACACATTTCAATAATTGGCAATGAATACTCTAACTCAGAACAACAAATATCTGTCTTTTTAAAAAAACAAAACCTGGCCTAAAGCAATTTCAAATCATGTTCCAATCAAATAAACTAATAAGCAATGAGTGACATATTTCAATAATTGGCAACGAAGACAATAACTCAGATAAATCAAGACGCAACTTGTGACACATTTCAATAATTGGTAATGAAGACAATAACTCAGAACAACCAATAATCAAATAACTAAGGAACATAAACTCTAGTTAAGATATAACCTTCGTTTTCACCCATTGTGAAAAATGCGCAGTATGATTCTTCCACAACAACGTTTCATTTCTAGCACATCTATCATCGGTAGCTTGTAATTCTTCCAAATGCATCTTGATTTGACAATAAAAAACAGTGTGCTTTATAAATTTGTAATTGACATCCTTATTAACATAATGGGTAACCGCTTACGGCACGTAAGGATCCATAGAAGCCATGTTCATCAGCATATAGCGATGTGTAATGTCTCTATCTTTGTCAGAAAGGGTGACGTATACACCCTTTTTTAGTGGTCTACCTTCAACCACCATTCCATCATCCTCAATGTCTTCGTTTGGGTCAACTACTTCTTGAACTGCAACTGAATTTTGCAAGAACTCTAAACAAAATGCAATGCATTCTCCGGCTAAATACCCCTCAGCCATACACCCTTCCGACCTTGCATGATTCTTCACGTAAGCCTTTAGTGTTTTCATGTACCTCTAACTCAGTCAAAATATATGAATGGTAGTCAATCATCATTACAAAAGATAAAATGAGTACATCAAACCTTTCGAAAGGATACATCCATCGAAAGTGTACTGGTCCCTCCCAAGCGTGCCTCCTTAGATAGATGTATGGGAAGGTGGAACATTATATCAAAAAGGGATGGAGGGAAGAACCGCTCTAGTTGACACATTGTTTCCACAAACTCTGTTTTCATTGATATAAGTTTTTCCGGGTCAATGATACGTTGACACAATATGTTGAAATAATTGCATAATCTGTTTATGGAATTTCTAGGTGCTCTATGTAGTAAACCTCTTATGGCAGGTGGTAACAAATTCTGTATTAGCACATGATGATCATGCGACTTCAAACTACCTATATTTGGAGGGTTAACATAAATACTATTTGCATTATTACCACAATAACCATCAGGACCTATGAAATTAGATAACCTTTTGCAGAAAATGGTCTTCTCTGACTTCAATAACCAATAGGCTGCTGAAGGTAAGTTTTCTTTCCCCTAACTTCTGTGTGCAAGTGATTTCGGATTCCAATATCTTCTAATTCTTGTCTTTCTTTTAACCCATCTTTTGACTTAGAGTTTTGCATGAGTAGAAACAAAACAACATCTGACACATTCTTTTCAACGTGCATCACATCAATATTGTGACGAACATGCATATCCTAACACATGAGTCATTTAAATGTTAGACCTATTATAATACAACAACCAGAGAATGTAGTTTAGTTAGTCTGATTTACCTTCCAGTAAGGGAGTTCAAAGAATATTGATCTCTTCTTCCAGCGCCATAGATCATTTGATTCTTCACATTCTTCTTCTTGGACAATCTCGTCATCTAACAAATCTGTTCTTGTTCGTTTTTTTCTTTCTGCAGGGTCTTCCAAAATCATTCTTAAACACTTTTAATGTTTCGTATATTTCATCACCAGTTTGTATCCTAATAGCATTCCCATCTTCAATAGTGTTGTCAAACCAAGCTTTCTTATATCTGTAACGATGTTCTATTTTCCATATACATATATTTCCGGCTAAACTTCAGCCACCTAGCATGTGTATCCTTTCCATAAACATTGCAAGCTTGTTTCCCCTTCACTTTACATCCAGACAGTGTCCCTAATGCTAGA
>OVBE01000331.1:0-54271 GCA_900406425.1 Iberis pinnata
GGAATTGATAGTGTAGGGAAAACCATTCTCTCACAACCTAAAAAATTCCTACTATCAGATACTAAGGGAAATTCAGATGTGCAATTTGTTCTGGGAAGACCTTTTCTAGCATATGTAGGAGCTGTGAGAGATATGCCTAAGAAGTGCATCTACCTCACAAAGATCAAGAAGGGCTACTATTATTCGATAGTACCCAACAATAATTCTTCGAAGATCAATATGATGAAGAAAAAGAGGGTAGCACAGAAGTCTCAAGCCGAGTCTAGTAGTGAAAATATCATTCCTGAAGTCTTGAAAGGAGAAGCTCAAACCTCAAGCAAGAGTGCAACTCCTAGGATCAAAAAGAGGGGTAAGATAAACTTGACAAAGATAGAGGAGAATCCCCAACCGATCTTGAAGTCTCAAGCATCGAATGGAGATGGAATCAAGCATAGGGTGAAGAGTAAAGAAACTACAAAACATCCCTCAAAGGTAAAAAAAAGTCATGAGAAATCGAAGAAGATCAACAAGGACATCAATCTGATTTTAATTCCTCAAATGCTGGTTGAGGACATAATTGAGTACAAGGTAAAGTGCAAAGGAACATCAAAACTTTTTTCAAAATTTAAGACATTCTTTCCCTCAGATCTTAAGGACAAAGGGGAAGACTATTCGAAAAACATGATGAAAAAGGTTTTGAAGATATGCAAATTTCCGACGATGGTAGTTTGAGTAAAGCATCTATTGGTGCTAACTCGGTTCCAACTTAAGAGGTAAGTTTGTCAAGCTTTTGACGTTAAACAAAGCGTTGAGTGGGAGACAACCCCCAAACTCGGTTATTTAGATTAGTAATGTTTAGTTTTGAGTTAGTTTAGATTTAGGACACTAACCTATTAATTTTTAGTTGTGAGTTTCTAAGTGTTTCACGAAAATTCAGAAAAAGAAGAACTGGTCGGAGGTTTAGATTTATAGATTCGTCTATGGATCGATCGATCACCGAAGGATGATCATTTATATAGAATGAGAGATCGATCGATCCATCAACATTCATATTTAAACGTTGAAACATATCGATCGATCCGTCTATGGATTGATCGATCTAAACGACCAGAAGAATTGCGTAATCAAAGTTTGATTGATCCGTCTATTGATCGAACGATCATCGATGATCAGGTAAGTTCCTACATTTGAACTCACATTTTTGATTTTTCAGATTGTTCTGGTCTCTTTCCTTTTCTTAGGTTTATTTTCACACTAGGACGGTGTAATTGAAGTCTAGGGGAGGGTATAGAGCTACTAACCATGTTATGAGTCTTTTTGGATGTTTCATCATTTCGGTGAACATTTTGAAATTTTTTGTTTTTCTTTATTTGAGTCTAGTCGAGTCGAAGGAATAATGATAAGAACTTGTGATGATTATTAGCACAGTCTGAGTTTAGAATTGATTTCAATTTGATTACTAACTTAGATAAACTGATGATTTTAGGTTCGGAACCCCATTGATTGATTGATATGCTTTTGAAAGTTCTAATTTTTTGGATTGTTGATGATTTGATGCTAGCTCTAATTGGATATGACTTAACATTGATCTTAATTTCTCTTGCTTATGGTGTTTGTTATACTTTGAAAAGCTAGGTACTTTGCTCTTTAGTTCTCTGTAAATCCGAGAAGCTCTTTCAGTATGATCCAGATCCTTTCTATCCCTCCCTTCAGAAAACAAAGGAAAAAAATGGTAAAATAAAAAAGTGTTGAAAGCGTGATCTAGAAATCCGTAGTCAATTTCAAAAAGACCATGCTAAAAAGAACATTAAAAGCGCATAAATGTGAAGATAAAAAAAGCAAAAAAGAGAAAAAAGAAGAAGTGAGAAAGGGGGAAAAAGGGTCAGGACCATAATTCGATTGATGCTCTGTTTAGTATGGGCGCTTTGATAGAAAAGGTATTTAAGCGAGATTGATCGATACCCCATAGGCAAGAACACACTTACTTATACTTAAATGAATTTAATGAGCTGGTTGATTTGACTTGATGGTTTGATTGATTTAGGATTTAGAGTAGGAAGTATGTTGGCTAGATTATGTGGTGGTGAACAATTTATTTTGCAAAGGTTGTCTAGGATTAATGTCTTTTAGTTTCCGAATTCTGAATTTAAGGTTGCTAAGATTCTGGGAGTTCCCGAGCGGTTTGTAAACCTCTTCTCTAGATTTGGTCTTGGTTCACTTGAGGACAAACAAAGATCTAAGTCTGGTTGAGTTGATATCACTCTATTTTGATGCTTCAAAGTGAGTATTTATACTTGCTATTTGGCATCATTTGAGTATTTTCCATCTGTTTTTGGTATGTTTCCAAGATTTTAGGTGTTTGAGATGTTCTAGAGCAAAAAGGATTGTTTTGAAAAGATTTCAGGTGCAAATGGGAAAAATCAAGATGAATGGATCGAATCCAAGTGAAAAAGATCGATATGGGAATCATATGAAGAGAGATCGATCGATCCATGCATGGAAAATCGATCCAAAGCTCCAGGAAATTTACGGAAAATCAGATCGATCGATCTTATCCTGGATCGATCGATCTCATAAGGAAAAGAACGACGGATCGATCAATCCAAGTATGGATCGATCGATCCCTACACCTAAACCAGCTTGGAAATTATCAAAAGACGCATTCGTCCTCAAGACTTATGAAGAGATTTCCCTATTAGATTAGGTTTTTATTAATTTTTAGATCATTATAAATAACATTAGGCTTAGTTTTAGGAACACACACAAATATTACAATTATTTTGAGAGCTTTTCAGAGAGAAGGAGATTTTCAGCCCTGTATTTGGAGAAGATTTCTGAAACTCTGTTTTTACTTTTAAATACAATTTGATTCTTTTATGTGCTTTCTTCTAATGATGATGATTGTTGATTGCTTAGTCAGGTCAGAGTAGTCACCTTGTTAGGTTTTAGGGTTTATCCCTGGGAAATCAGGACTTGATGGTTAGGGTTTGACATTATGAATTTGAATTGTTAGGCTCTTAGAGTAGATATGTTATTATTGCTTGTATTAGCCTGATCACCTAGTTCATGATATTAGGTTAATAAATCCAAAGGGATTTGGTTTAGAAACCTGACCTAGTTTAGATGAGTAAGTGTCTCTGCTTGCAGAAGTATTGTCTTTGATGCTTATGAACATATCAAATATGAAATCACTGCATGATTGAATTGTTTAAATATAGCGGGAATTTGCATTTTGTGATTCAATTATAGGGGTCTAATACTTCCGGATGAGATTAGTCTATCTTTGTCTTTTGAGTTGAGAACCACTTTCATTAATAAATCTTGCAAGTCAACCTAAACTTCTTTAAATTTCTTAAAAACCGTTTTAATTTACTGTCTTTTAATAATTGTTTTAAAATCAATCACTCCTTCTTATTACCGTCTTAGCTAGAAACGAAAGTCTAACTAAGAGTCGAACAATCTGATCTTTGTGGAATTCGGCCCTTTACTATACTACAAAGATATGTTCTCTGGAGTGTAGATATAAGATTAAAATTTTGAGCCTATGACAAATGCAACAATTTAAACAAACCAAGCCCTTCATTCAATATGGTCAAAAACATAATCAAGGCTTTGTTCCTAAGAAACAAGCCCAATGTTGTTTTCAACAACAACCCGTGAGTGAACCACCTTGTTTTGTAACTCCACAACAACACCCTCAACAAATAAATGTTGAGGCCATGCTACAACAGATTCTTCAAGATTAAGCACATGGTGCAATGGAGACTTCTAAAAATCTTGCTAAGCTTAACAACAAGATGGATTGCTCATACAATGACCTCAGTATCAAGTTTGAAGCACATAATTCAAAGATGGAGTATATGGAAAGCATGGGTCCTTCATCTTTTGTTCAAAAGCTTATAGGACAACTCACATGGAAATCTATTCAAAACATTAAGGATTTTTCATAATTCAATTCCATCACTTTGAGGAGTGGTAGAGAGTTACATATTATAGATGGACATACTCAAGTCACTGAGGACAGTGTAGATCAAGATTGGGAGGATTTGTGTCTAAATGAAGATCATAATGCAGATTCTACTTGAGTTAGTAACTAGTGTCAAACCTGCCCTTGTTGAAAACTAGCTGCTACCAAGAACAAGGAAACACCATTAGTTCCACCACCATGTAGGCCTTGAATACCATTTTTAGAAAGATCCAAGAAGGCGATAATGGAGAAATACCAAGGAATCTTTGAAAAGTACATGAAGGAAACTGAAATCAAAATGCCAATTCTAGATGTCATCACACTTATGCCTCCATACAAGAAGTTCCTGAATGATACCATTACAAAAGGGAATATAGAGATTCAAGGGATGGTGAGTGAAGAATGTAGTGCCAACATATCAAAGAAGGCAATAACTAAGAGATAGCTTATTCTGGTTCTTTCACTTTACAATATTCACTAGGTCCTTTAACTTTCAGCAAGTGTTTATGTGATTTGGGAGCATTCATTGGCTTAGTGCTTCTTTTAGTAACCAAGAAGTTGGGCTTAAATAAGTACAAGTCTTGCAACATATCTTTGGTGTTGGCAAATAGGTCTAGTAGGATTCGACATGGAATGTTAGAAGATTTACGTGACTTCAGCACCAATTGTGGACTTGAAATCACAACTTTTTTAGATGATTAGTTTGAGTTGAAGGCACCAACTGTGGACCTGAAACCACTGCCCAAAGGGCTCAGATATGCATTTATAGTTCCTAACTTCAGATATCATGTCATAGTAAATGATGAATTTAGTGATGATGAATTGCATTTTTTGTTGACTAAATTAAGGAAGTTTAGGAGAGTCATAGGATGTTCACTAGATTCTATTAAGGGAATATCACCTAATCTGTGCGCTCACAGAATTCAACTTGTAAATGAAACTTACTAAAGTATTGAACCTTCGAGAAGATTGAATCCAAACCTGAAAGAAGTTGTTAAAAAAGAAAATTCTTAATTAATTAGATTCTGGTGTGATTTATCCTATTTCTGATAGTACTTGGGGTGTCTCATGTGCATTGTGTACCTAAGAAAGGTGGATTTACTATTGTTAAATATGATAAAGATAAGCTTATTCCTACTAGAACTATCATTGGACATAAGATGTGCATATATTATAGGAAGTTGAATGTTGCATCTAGAAAGGATATTTTCCATTGCCATTTATTGATATGATGTTAGAAATGCTAGAGAATCATCTTGATTAATGTTTTATAGATGAATTAGGGGATTCTTTCAAATACCTATATATCACAATGATCATGAAAAGACCACTTTCACATGTCTATATGAAACGTTTACATATAGGAGAATGCCTTTTGATTTTTGTAAAGCACTTGCTACTTTTAGAGGTGTATGACTTCTATTTTTCGGATTTAGTATAGGAGATGGTTGATGTATTCATGGAGGAATTTTCCATGTATGGCTCTTCCTACTTTTTTTGTTTAGTTAACTTGTGCAGGGTCCTTACTAGATGTGAAGAAACAAATCTAGTCCTAAACTAGGAGAAATGCCATTTCATTATTAGAGAAAGGATCGTTTTGGGGCACATGATTAATGAAAAAGGAATAGAGGTTGACAAAGCCAAGATAGATGTAATGATGCAGTTGCAACCACCAAAGACAGTAATGGACATTAAAAGATTTCTTGGACATGCTGATTTTTAAAGAAGATTCATCAAGGACTTCTCCAAAATTGCTAGACTGTTGACAAGGCTGTTGTGCAAAGAAATAAAGTTCAATTTTGACTCTGAATGCTTGAAATCTTTCCATCTCATCAAAAAAGATTTAGTCTCGGCCCAAATAGTTTAAGCTCTAGATTGGAACCACCCATTTGAAATAATGTGTGATGCAACAGACATGCAGTTGGGACTGTCTTGGGACAAATGATAGACAAGAAGTTGCATGTGATCTACTATGCAAGTAGAACAATGGATGAAGCTCATGGAAAGTATGCAACAACAGAGAAGAAGTTGTTAGCAGTAGTTTTTGCATTTGAAAAGTTCAGAAGCTATCTAGTGGTGTCTAAGGTTATTGTCTACACAGGTCATGCAACACTAAGGAACATATATGCAAAGAAGGATACCAAGACAAGGCCATTGAGATGTATTCTATTGCTGCAAGAATTTGACATGGAGATAGTGGAGAAAAAAGAAATACAAAATGGAGTAGCTGATCACTTATATTGAATACAGATAGATGATTCAATCCCCATTGATGACTTTATTCCTAAAGAACTGCTCATGGTGATTCTTGAATGTGAATTTGAAGCAAAAGCAGTAGACGATACATCCCCTTGAAATGTAGACTTGTTTAACTTTAAGGTGTGTGGTATAGTACCAAAAGAATTTGACGTATACAAGAAGATGAAATTCTTCAAAAATGTGAACCACTATTATTGGTATGAACCTTTCCTTTATAAGAAATGTTCATATAATTTATTTACAAGATGCATTGTTGAAGGAGAAGTGAATGGTGTTCTGGAGCATTTCCATGGTTCTACTTATTGACGGCATTTTGCAACCTTCAATACTATGCACAAAGTATTACAAGTTGGATTATGGTGGTCTACTATGTTCAAGAATACACAGTTTCATCTCCAAGTGTGATCCATATCAAAGAATGGGAAACATAAGTAGGAGAAATGAAATACTTCCGAACCCAATTATGGAAATTTAAGTGTTTAAAGTTTGGTTGTAGACTTTATGGGTCCTTTGAATTCACCATTATTTGGGAACAGCTACATTTTGGTAGTAGTGGATTATGTCTCTAAATGGGTTGAAGCCATAGCATGATCAACCAATGATGCAAAGGGTCTTCCAAAGTTTTTTAAGAGTATCATCCTTCCTAGATTTAAGATACCAGGAGTTTTCATAAGTGATGCAGGATCTCAAACAAGCAAATACAGGCTATTATGGAAAGGGTAGTTGGAGTTTCAAAGAGATACTCGTCGGCTAAGCTTGATGACACACTTTGGGCCTATAGGATAGCATACAAGACTCCCATATGAAGAACTCCATTTCAACTCCTATATGTGAAATTGTGGCACTCACTAATGGAAGTTGAGTACACATGGGCAACCAAACTCTTGAAATTTGACATCAAAACAGCTCAAGAATAACGGAAATGAATATACATGAACTGGAAGAGTTAAGGCTTGAAGCTTATGAAAGCTCTAAGAACTACAAGGAAATAACAAAAGCTTTCCATGACAACAAGATTTTGGTTAAGGAGTTCAAAGTGAATGGTCAAAGAATCTAACACTACATGGTTGATAAGATCATTCTAGAAGGAACCTCAGTTCTCCTTGGAGAACCTTCACAAAGTTAAAAGGGTTAACGGAAGTAAAGTTTAGAAACTATACACAAAATAACTTGGGAGGATATCCAATGTTTATCATTGTAAATAAAAATCTTTCATATTCTGTTAATTGTTTGATATGCTTAGGTGTTATGCTTTGTTTGATTGGTTAGACAATAGGTTAAGCATTGGATGGATCGCAAGCAGGGTAAAGAGTGGACAAACAACTAACATAGGCAACCAGAATCGAATCTACAGTCCGCTCCCACCCGAGTGCACTTAATATTTTTCTGTCCAAGTTACTTAACTCAGCTAGACCACTCGAGTCTAAGTTGAGTTAATCAAGATTTTTCTGGCCATGTCTATTGCAGCGTTCATACCACTCAGACCCAAGCCGAGTCCGAACACATTTCTAAGTCCATGCATAGACTACAATGGTCAAAACACACGGTTCCATACCGAGGGTAACTATATTTCCAAAAGTTCGACAGAGCTAGCAGCGACCAGCATACTTTGTTCCACCTCGACTTAGACATGTTTCATAAGCCCACTACCTCCTTCTTCAATTAGCAACTATGAGGTACCACTCCAACTTTCCATTGTATATACTATTGCATTCACCTTTTTTTTGTGTGTTGGGGTCGAAAAAAGTACACTCAGAATCAACCTCCGAGAAATACAAAAAGATCTAAGCAATCCCGATCAATGGAATAAACTAACTAAAGTTAAGATACTTTTGAAAGACCGTAAGGAATATGTTTTGGAAGAATCAAACAAAAATTTTTGAATAACTAAGCAATTGTCTATGTACTATTTTGTCCTTAGTCGAGATGGTTTTGTCCCACTGGGTTTTCCTATCACTATCGTTTTAACGAGGCAAGATAACCCGCTTACGTCCAGTGTCGGGGTCAAAACTAGCGTACTCAAAATCAATTTTTGAGAAGTGCGAAAGACCTCAACAAATACCTTTCGGAACAACAACAAGTAAATCTTAACCCTCGGACAAACACTTTAGTTCCAAATACTGTTAAGTTCAACTCGCCAACTGGCGAGCTGAACTACCCAAGTTCAACTCGCCAAGTGGTGAGTTGAACCACACAAGTTCAACTCGCTAACTGGTAATATGATTTCATCTCAAACCTCTCATCTCTCGTTTCGTGTCATTGTGAGCTTTCGTTAGAATTCTACAATAACAACCGTAAAACTCGCATAAGTCCAAAATTAATCGTACAAATGGTTTTGGTTATCCTAAACATTGAAGTTACCCTAGCTATATGCTTATCTCCTACGAATTGCAGAAGAATCATGAAATCTATCCGTAGAAATTAATCGTATAAAACGATAATGGTTAATCAAAACATCTAAGATTATCTTGACTATATGATTAAAATTGTCATTCTTGAGAATGGTGATGAGGACTCGGCCCTATTTATCAATCATATCTAACGATAACAACTAACTTTAACGTCTATGTTATCTTAATTATACGATTGATATTATCGTTTCGCAAAGTTTCTATCGTATCATCATGCGAAAGGCTGGTTCTCTGATGAGAACCGTAAAAATTTTCTAAACTGTATAACGGTCCACTTATGATTCCAAAAGAAAATCCAGCACAAGCGCAATGACGGTCGTGACTTTTCCTGCAAGTCGTGAAGTAATGAAAGAAATTCAAAAAAGGAAGATTTTCACAGAAAAATAAACTCGAAAAGGAAGATTTATGTGGAAGAATGGAAGGCGGAAAAGGAAGACGGACTGACCCCAGAGCCAAATAAGAGAGATGAAGAGGAAGTGCCCACACACGTTCAATTGTCCACACCGGAATACTTTGGGATTTAGATTATTTTTTCGTTCTTACTAGTGAGATGCGACTCAATTAGGTTATTCAAAGTCTCTGTTGTTAGATCAAGGATACTTGCCGACAACTATTACGGCCGAGGCTATCGCCTAATTGTAACACGTTCACGAGATTCAAAATAAGACTTCTTTTTCCCTCTTTCGTATTCTTTAATTCGTGTTATTATTACTTGTTGTCATATTATGATCTTGCTTACGTTTGACTCACATAAATCTGGGGTCTATGAAAATTAGGGTTTTCTCTGTTTTTCCTATACTAACGGAAATAACCAATGTGAATTTTGGTTCCCATTGTTTGGCGTTAGAAGGAGGGGACAAACGATTTCTTTCACATCAAACCATAGAGGGATTGAAGCTAACCCAAAACAAATCAAAGCGTTGATCGACTTGGCTTCTCCAAAAACCAAGAGAGAAGTACAGAGGCTAACCGGACGAATCGCCATGCATAATCGTTTCATCTCTCGGTTAATGGACAAATACCTTCCGTTTTATGATATTTCTGAAAGGGAATAAAAATTTCAAGTGGTTAGATCAATGCGAGTAAGCTTTTCAACAGTTAAAACATTACATGACCGCACCTCTAGTTCTCGCCAAACCTGTCGTTGGAGAATTTCTGTTTCTATACATCATGGTGTCAACAATATCTGTAAGCGGTGTTCTCATTAGAGAAGAATTTAGCGAACAAAAACCAATTTTTAACGTTAGTAAAACTTTGGTGGACGCCGAGACGCGATATCCGCTTATGAAAAATTGGCACTGGCCTTCATAATGTCAGCACAGAAGCTAAGGCCGTTTTTCTAGTCCCATACAACTGTGGTCCTCACCTTATTCCCATTACAAAAAATCTTGTGCAGCCCCAATCAATCGGGTAAATTAGCGAAATTGGCAATCGAGCTAATAGAATACGATGTTGAATATTGGACAAAGACTTGTGGAAAATCACAGGTCCTTGATGACTTTCTGGTAAAAACTCCTTACAGTAAGCATGCCAAACCACGAACCAAACTCGGTCTGGACCCTCCATGTCGATGGATCTTCATCCAAACAGGGTTCAAGACTCGTCGTTATTTGTCAATCTTATGAAATGATAATCGATAACTTAAATACTGACGTTATCTCACTTTTACGATTGATATTATCGATTCGCAAAGTTTCTATCATATCATCTCGCGAAAGGCTGGTTCTCCGATGAGAATCGTAAAAAATCTCTTAAACCGTAAAACGGCCCAACAAGGCCTAGAACACGATAGTGGCCCACTTATGACTCCAGAAGAGAATCCATTCTAGGCGCAAGGACGGTCGTAAATTCTCCTACAAGCTGTGAAGAAATGAAAGAAATCCGGAAAAGGAAGATTTCTGCAAAAGAGTAAACTCGAAAAGGAAGAAGGAAAAGGAAGAAAGACTAAATCTAAAGCCCATATAAGAGAGATGAAGAGGAAGATCACACAAACGATCAATTCTCCACGCCGAAATACTTAGGGCTCTAGATTATTTTTCTATTTTTACTAGTGAGTTGCGACTCAATTAGGTTATTCAAAGTCTCAGTTGTTAGATCTAGGATACTCACTGAAAGTTCTTATAGCCGAGACTATCGCCTGATTGTAATACGTTCACATGATTCAGAATAAGACTTCGTTTTCCCTATTTTGTATTCTTAAATTCGTGTTCTTATTACTTGTTGTTGTATTATGATCTTGTTTACGTTTGACTCACAGAACTTCGGGATCTATGGAAGACTAGGGTTCTCTATAATTTTCCTTAACTAACGGAATTCGAAAATGCGAATTTTAGTTCCCATAGTGTGTTTTGATCTTAAACTCTCTTTTAAATTTGTATTACACAAGGGTATGTGTAACTAAAGTTTGGGGGAGTGATTAGGAACTGTTTGATGAGTTTTTTTGTTTTCATATTTAAAATTTTGCATCCTTTAATCTACATGCATCTAAGGCATAGAAAACCATAGAATGTTCAAAAAAATTGAAAATTTATTCAAAAAAGTGTTTATGTAGTTGCACTTACATTTTAGGATTGAGTCTAGTTTTTCTACACATAGGTTGATTGCATTTTCATTGGGGACTAGGATGATTATAACCATATAGATGTACTGATTTATTAGGTAATCTCAATGCCCTAGTTCATAGTTATGCACTATATTTCAGTTTGAAGTAAGATTGAATTATGCTTATAATGTGTAATTGCATAATCTTTTCTTGACTACAGCATGTTATGATATGATGCATGTCCCAATCTATTTGGATCCGAATTTGATTAGTAATTATCATGTCTAAGCATTGAATTTGAACTTATGGAAACTATACACATACTTGAATTTTCTTTTACCATTGTACCACTCTTTCTAATCCAAGTAGATTTCTTACCTTTAACTTATCTTTATTTTGAGCCATGCATATGTTACTAAATGTATCGTCTTTTTCTAGAATGAGATTGGTAGAAAGTGTTAGGTTTGACCAAACAATAATGGGATTTCATGTAGTTCTAGTTCACGATTTTAGGACTAAACTGGACAAGATGGAATTAGTTTCTGGTATTGGGTTTGATTGAAAAAGAAAAGAACATATTGGGAAAGGGTAAAGAAAGGAAGAAGATGGTTAAACATTCTTAGGAGAGGAAAGAATATGAAAACAAAACAGTACGATCAAGTAAATGATTTGGGAGGTATAATGTGAAAAATGGTTTTGTGCAAACAAAAGAAAATAGTAAGGAGGAAAAATCCTAGAATGCATGACCTTATAAGTATATAAAAATGAAAACTATAGTTGCTAAAATTAGAAGGAATTGAAATTTTCTATAAATCATTCATCAAAGAAACCTCTCCTAGAATAAGAACCAGAAAATAAGCAAAAGAATGAAATAAGAACCATGAAGATCACTTCGAGCAATAAAGGGTAGAAATATGATCTCTTATTAGGTTTAAAAATATGAAAGTTGTTAGCTTCTATGTTTTTCGATAGATGGAATTCTATTCTTGTGTGCATCAATTGGTTCTTACCTTTACTATTATGCTAATTCCCTTTTTAAGAGATCTCTATTTTGAAATTTTGACAATTATATGAAGGGGCCACTTTTGTCTCTTAAATTGTCCTTTAGCAAAATGAGTTCATTGAATGTGCATAGCTTGATCCATTGTTTCTATTTAATGAATGTTAACGGTATATATGGATATGAATGCATGTGTAAGTTATAACTGGTATGATAAGTATGACTAAATTTGTAGGTAGATTGAAATTACTTTTCATTTTTGAAATATTAACTTGGACGTTGGTTTCGTCTCGTTTATCAGCATATTTTGGTTATGGTTCATCATCTTCAAATCTCTTCTCCATCTTATGAATTACTTGGTTGAGGAAAAGTAAGGACTAAGTTATCTTTTCATTTTATATGTTTATAGGATAAATTTATAATCATCTTACCTCTGTTCTATCATCATTTAATAGCCTTTACAAAAAATTTTATTCACTTTGCATGTTTAGGATAGTTTTTCATGTCTATTGCATACATATTGCATTTTGGACTTTATTCAGGTACATGGGAACATGGGAAGATTTTGGAACTATAAGGAAAAAGTTGAAGAAGGAGAAGTGACTGTCTCAGTCTAGCACTTAAGCCAGATTGAAGCCACAATATTGATGCAAGAATCAGAGCAAACTTGGGCAAGACACTCGGCGAAACTAGCTGTGTTAAACATTTTTCTGTAAGATGGAAGGTAAACTCAACCAAGGCACTCGACCAAGCCATACGGGTTAAGAACATAAAGATTGATAATAATAAACACTCGACTAAGGCACTCGACCAAGCTAGCCAAATCAAACACTTGGTGCAACATCAATATGTATCAAACTCGACTAAGGCACTCGGACCAACATCTCGTCAAACACTTCGGCGAGCCAAGATCAAGACCACTCGCCCGAGGTCAGAGTCAGAACATTCCAATTGAGCCAATACCAAGCACTCGGTCAAGGAACTCGAACAAGGCTCGAGTAAGGGACATTAGAAGCTTTCTTTGACATGAGGGTTTAAAATAAGATTCATCAATGACTTCTCCAAAACTGCTAGACCATTGAAAAGACTGCTATACAAAGAAATAGAGTTCACTTTTGACTTTGGATGCCTGAAATCTTTCCATCTCATCAAGGAAGATTTAGTATCAGCCCCAATAGTTTAAGCTCCAAACTGGAACCACCCATTTGAAATAATGTGTGATACATCAGATTATGCAGTTGGGACTATCTAGGGACAAATGATATACAAGAAGTTGCATGTAATCTACTATGAAAGTAAAACAATGGATGATGCTCAAGGAAAGTATGCAACAAAAATGAAGGAGCTGATAGCTACCTAATGGGTTCTAAGGTTATTTTCTACACAAATCATGTAGCACTAAGACACATTTAGGAAAAGCAGGATACTAAGCCAAGGCTGTTGAGATGGTATCTATTGCTGCCAGAATTTGACATGGAGATAGTTGACAAGAAGCGGATAAAAAATGGAGCAGCTGATCACTTTTCTTGAATGATGTTAGATCATTCAGTCCCCATTGATGACTCTATTCCTTAAGAACTGCTCATGCGATTCATGAATTTGAATTTGAAGCTAAAGCAGTAGATGATATATCCCGTTGGAATGCAAACTTGGTTAACTTTAAGGTTGTGGTAAAGTACCCATAGACTTTGACGCATACAAAAGATGAAATTATTTAGAGATGTGAACCCTTACTATTTGCATGAACCTTTTCTTTATAAGAAAGGTTCATATTGTTTTTTTACGAGATTCATTGTTGAAGGAGAGGTGATGTTTTTCTGGAGCATTTCCATGGTTCTTCTTATGGAGGGCATTTTGCAACTTACAATATTGTGCAAAAAGTATTAGAAGCTTGATTATGGTGTCCTACCATGTTCAAGGATACACACATCTTTATCTCCAAGTGAGATCCATATCCAAGAATGGGAATATAAGCAGGAGAAATGAAATGCCTCATAATCCAACCCTGGAAGTTGAAGTGTTTGATCTTTGGGTGTACACTTTATTGGATCTTTTCAATTCACCATCATTTGGGAACAAGTACACTCTAGTAGTAGTGGATTATATTCTAAATGGTTGAATCCATAGCATGCTCAACATATGATGCAGAAGTTGTTCCAAAGTTGTTCAAGAGTATCATCCTTCACAAATTTGGGATACGAAGAATTGTCATAAGTGATAGAGGATGTCACATCAACAAGCTATTTGAGAATATGTTGAGGAAACATGGAGTGAAGTACAAAGTAGCTACATCCTATCATCCCCAAACCAGTGGACAAGTAAAAGTCTCAAACAAGAAAATCAAGGCTATTCTGGCAAGGGTAGTTGGAGTTTCAAAGAGAGACCGATCGACTACGCTTGATGACACACTTTAGCCTATAGGGTAGCATACAAGATTCAAACATGATGAACTATATTTCAACTATTATACATGAATCGATGCCACATACTAGTGGAAATTGAGTACAAGGCTATATGGTTAACCAAACTTTTGAACTTTGACATCAAAGCATCTTAGAAAAAAGGGAAATGAATCTGCAAGAACTGAGAGAGTTAAGTCTTGAAGCTTATAAAATCACTATGAACTACTAGGAAAGAACAAAATCTTTCCATGAAAACAAGATTTTGGTTAAGGAGTTCAAATATGGTGATCAATTACTTCTATTCAATTGCATACTTTGGTTATTCCCAGGAAGCTAAAATCTAGGTGGTCTGAGCCATTCATAGTCAAGGAAGTGATACTATATGAAGCCATCACATTTGTTTGCAAGACTGATAAGGAGTTTATAGTGAATGGTCAAAGAATTAAACACTTTGTGGCTGATAGGGTCATTTCATAAGGAACCTCGGTTCTCCTTAGAGAACCATCTTATGGTTAAAAGGTTAGAGGAAGTAAAGCTTACTCACTATACAAAAAATTACTTGGGGGAAAATTCCATGTTTATCACTGTAAATAAAATTTTCATATTCTGTTATGTTTGATATTTTTAGGTGTTATGCTTTATTTGATTGACTGGACACTAGATTGAGAATTGGATGGATCGCAATAGGGGAAAGTGGACAAACAACTGACACTGGCAACCAGACTCGAATCCACACTCAGCTCACACCCGAGTGCACTCAAGGTTTTTCTAGCCAAGTCCCTTAACTCGACTAGAACACTTGATTCTAAGGAAAGTTAAATTAAGATTTTTTTGGCCTAGTCTCTTACAACATTCATACGATTCGGACCCAATCTGAGTCCAAACACATTTCTAAGTCAAGACTTAGACTGCAACGATCAAACCACTCAGTTCCATGCTGAGTGCAACTATATTTCCAAAAGTCTGACAGAGCTTGAAGTGACCAACACACTCAATTCCACATGATTCAGACATGTTTCCTAAGCCCAATCCCTCCTTCTTCAATGAGAAACTCTTAGGTACCACTCTAAATTTTCATTGTATATACCCTTGCATTCACCTTCTGCTATGCTTTGATCTTAAACTCTCTTTAAATTTTATTACAAAAGAGACTGTGTAATTCAAGTTTGAAGGAGAGATTAAGAAGTGTTCATGCACCTAAGGCATAGAAAACTATAAAAGTTTCAATTTGTTTTTGACAATTATTCAAAAAACATTGCTCATGTAATTGCACTTGAATTTTAGAATTGAGTCTAGTTTTGCTACATATAGGTTGATTGCATTTTCATAGGGTACTAGGATGATTATAACCATGTAAATATGTTGATTTATTAGGTAATCAGATTGCTCCTAGTCCATAGTTGTCTAATGCACTATAATTAAGTTTTAAGTAAGACTGCACCATGTTTGAAATGTGTAATTCAATAATCTTTTCTTGAATTAAGCATGTTGTGATATGATGTCTGTCCCAATCTATTTGAACCTGAATTTGATTAGTAATTATCATATCTAAGAATTTAATTTTAACTCATGGATACTATATAAATACTTGGATTTTCTTTTACCATTATACCACTCTTGCTAATTTAAGTAGATTTATCACCTTTAACTTAGCTTTCTTTCAAGCCATGTATATGTTACTGAGTGTAAGGTCTTTTTCTAGATGATCTTGGCAGAAATTGTTAGGTTTGCCCTGACAATAATGAGATTTCTTGTTGTTCTAGTTCATGATTTTTGGACTAGATAAGACTAGCTGTAATTCCTTTATGAGTACTGGGTTTAATTGAAAAAGAAAAGAACATATTGGGAAATGGTAAAGAAAAGAAGGAAATTTTTAAAATTCTTATGAGAGGAAAAAATATCAAAATAAAACAATATGATCTAGTAAAGGATTTGGGAAGTGAAATGTAAAAAAATGGTTTTATGCAAAAAAGAAAAAGAAAAAAGAAAGGGGTCAAAATCCTAGAATGAACGACTGTATAAGATGGAAAAATAAAAACCATAGCTTCTAAAATCAGAAGGAATCCAATCTGCTAGAAATCACTAATCCAAGAAACCTCTCATAGAATAAGAATAAGAAAATAAGAAAACAAAATTGAAATAAGAACCATGAAGATCATTTTGAGCTATAAAGGGTAGAAATCGAATCTCCTACTAGGCTTAGAAATAGGAATGTTGTTAGCTTCTATGTTCTTGAGTAGATGAGTTTCTATATTTTATGCATTAATTGGTTCTTAGCTTTACTATTCTTCTAATGCTGATTCTCTTTTTGATAGATCTCTATTTTGAAATTTTACCCATTATATGAAGGGTTCATCTTTGTCTCTTAACTTTTCCTTTAGCAAAATGAGTCCAGTGAATGTGCAAAGCTTTATCCATTGCTTCTGTTTAATGAATGTTAACGGGATAGTTGGATTTGAATGCATGTATAGGTTAGAACTCATGTGAATTATGCTTTGATGAGTATGACTAAAATATATAAGTATATTGAGTTTACTTTGCATTTTAGAACTATTAACTTGGACATTGATTTCATTTAGTTTATCAGCATATTTTGGTTATGGGTCTCCATCTTCAAACCTCTTCTCAACTTATGAAGTACTTGCTTGAGGGAAAGCAGTGACGAAGTTTGGGGGAGTTGATATCTCTATGTTTTACATGTTTATAGCGTACATTTATAATCATTTTACCCCTATTCTATCATCATTTCGTAGCCTTTATAGTCTTATTTATTTACTTATGTTTAGGATAGTTTTTTATGTGCATTGCATACATATTGCATTTTGGAGTTTATTCAGGTACATGGGAATCTTTTGGAACTATAAGGACAAAGTTGAAGAAGGAGACATGACTAGCTCAGCCTAGCACTAAAGCTAGACATGACCAGATTATTGATGGGATAATCAGAGAAAGCTTGGCCAAGACACTCGACCAAACTAGCTGAGTTAAACACTTAGCCGGGAGATTCAAGCAAACTCGGCAAGGCACTCAGTCAAGCTAGCCGAATCAAGAACTTAATGATTGATAATAATCAACACTTAGCTAAGGCACTCGACCAAGCTATCGAAATCAAGCACTCGACGCAATCAAACTTGGCTAAGGCACTCGTACCAACATCGAGTAAAAAACTTAGTCGAGCCAAGGCCAAGACCACTCGGTCGAGGTCCGAGTCAAAACATTCTAATTGAGCCAAGACCAAGCACTTGGCAAAGGCAGTCGACCAAGGCTCGAGTCAAGGACTTGGCACATAGCTCAACAAGACCACTCGACCTAGGCTGGAGTCAAGACAAACCGTAGATGATTTTTCCCTGCACTCTGCCAGACCACTCATCCAAGAGCCAAATCAAGACATAATGGCACTGTAGTGACCGAAGCACTCAGACAGCCAATCTCAGCTGAGCATCCATAGCAACCTATTTTGTCTTCTTGTGACCTAGGGCTTTGACCCAACCCTATACATACCCCCTAAAGCATTGACCTTGACTTTATCCTTTGTTTTATATTTTTTTTATGTTTTTCTCCCTCTTTATGGGTTTATGTTCTTGAATCTTTAATTTGATATTTTTTTATTATATTTCATTTCTGCCTTTGAATTGTTTCTAGGTTATTGAGGATGAGTTAGATTAGTAGTGAACCCTTCTTGATTACTATTCTTAATGTTGATTTCTTTCTTATCAACTGAAATATGAGTCCAAAAATTTCCATACTCACAAAGTGTTTGATGAGAACCAACTAATTTCAGTGATATACATTCATATCCAAAGATGTTGGACTGATTCTTCATGCCTGCTAGGTTGTGTTCCGTTAACGCTAGCTAGGTCTTGATATAGCTTAGTTTGAGATCATTTGTCAAGGTATTGGATATGGTTGCTAGTGAGTTTATTATCTAGGGATTAGCTCTGTTTGAGGTATGTTAAACCACTACTTAGATTAAAGAGGATCACTAATCAATTACCCTATCTTTAGGAATTTGATTTGTCTAATTGATTTAAAGTTCCACTTGTTCATTTACTTATATGCTTTATTTGTCTTAATCACTGCTTATCTGGTTAGTTTTGATTAATGCACGTTAGTTTCTATGTTTGGTATAATTTCCATGTTTCTTCTGTTTAGTTAGGATGGTTATTTTAAATCGTCAGACAATTAGGCTTGAATTGAATGAATCTGATCATATATTGATGGGTTAATGACATACCCATTTGGGTTGATAACCTACTGTAATAGAATGACACTGATAGATTAATAGGCAATTTAATTAAGTAGACCAAAAAATCCTACTATCATGTACTGCTACAACAAGCCGAGATAGACGAAGGAAAGCGGCGGAGGACCATATCAAGATCAAAAATGGTACAAATGTATCATGCATGGTGTGCCGGTCAATGCTCAAGTGATGATTTCTTTCAACTTGGTACCGACCACCATGCTCGTTACGCATGGCCGGTATCGAGCTGAAAGGAGTCATCACTTGAGCATTGACAAAAAATTTAACATGTTTAGTATGTTTGGTATAATTTCCATGTTTCTTCTGTTTAGTTAGGATTGTTATTTTAAATCATCAGACAACGACTTGAAATGAATGAATCTAATCATATATTTACGGGTTAATAACTTACCCATTTGGGTTGATAACCTATTGTAATAGAATGACACTGATAGATTAATAGGCAATTGAACTAAATAGACAAAAAAATCCAACTATCATGTACTGGCTACAACAAGCCGAGATAGACGAAGGAAAGCGCCTGAGGACCATATCAAGATCAAAACTCGGTACAACTGTATCAGGCATGATGCTCCGGTCAATGCTCAAGTGATGATTCCTTTCAACTTGGTACCGGCCACCATGCTCTTTATGCGTGGCCGGTACCGAGATGAAAGGAGTCATCACTTGAGAATTGACAAAAAAATTTACCCGTTTTGTAGTAGAGTTAACCCACATGTTTTCGGGTTAAGCAAAGACACTTTAGGACTAGTATATAACCATTTATGACCTAGTTTTTATGATATTTTGGATTCCAAATTCAAACTTTTATCAAAGTTTGTGCAAGTTAAATCTTAAGCTTACTCTAGTTTCTATTTTCTTTTCTTTGTTTGATTTCTTGATTTTACTTGTTTAAGATCATAGATAAACATACTTCCTTTATGGTTTTGGTGTTTTAGCTATGGTTAGTGAATAATTTCTTCAAAGGCTAACTGGTTAGGTATATTAGGGTGATTTAAGTTATGAAATGTGATGCTTAGGGCTTAGAATTATTAAATCTCCATTTATCTAATGTATTTAATGCTAGTTTTGTCTTGATCACTTATAACTAGATCTTAGGCATTTTCATGCCCAGAAGGTATTTGTAAAAATTCTTGAATCAATTATTTGAATGCTACATGAGATCTAAGCAAGGAATTGTGCTAGTTAGTTTAGTGGTTGAATGAATTAGACCTTACTACTTTTTTGAATGTGATTAGCTAATGAATTGTGTTAGTTGCATGACTAAGAATAGATTGTTGTCACGAGAGTGGATTAGTCTTTATTTGGAAATCTTAGACCGAAGATTAGTATTTATTATTTATATTAAGCATCATAGACCTATACATAATCACCCAACTCAATAACCTTGATCCATTGGCTTAGCTTGTAATCTATATTAATTTGTTGACTTTTGTTGACCTTTAGTTATTGAATGTTTGAATCATACAAAACCAACCAACCTTAGTAGCTTATACCAAATATGATTCTCCTAGATTCTAGTGTCTTAATTTCTTTCAATTTGGATTGACATCTTAATCACTACAACGAAAAACGAGTAGTCTTAGGATTACTTGATAGTTATGATTGAGTAAATCCATACTTATCATCCACCATTGTCGTTACTGCCATTTGCCTCACCTTTACCACTACCATGACCGCCTTATTTTCTTGAGTCCAAGGGTAGTATCTGATTTACCACTGAATGCATATGGGATTTGCGCTTAACTGACGCTCCCGTCCTCCTCTTTCTCTCTCATTCTTGGGACAACTTTTGCCTTCCCATCGTCATCTGATTTGCTCACCACCATCACCACCGTTGACTCTCCTCCCTCAGATGAATTCAATGGACCTGACCCCATCACTAATCGCCATTGTAGGCACCACGGGCAACACATAGAGACACACCACTATCGCTTCTCCCCTAATTGTTGCCCTCGATGCGAGAATGACTCCCCATCACCACTAGAGGGACTATCGACTATGTCTGTCCTTGCTAGTTGCCTTGATTAGCCGCAGGCCACCTCTAGTGACCCACACCACCATGTCGTCACTACCGCCACCACTACCAATAAGATAGTGCCATGTCTTAGTGCCCACCACTCAACTACTGCCACATCACAGATCCAAGCATAGCTCATCGAGTATGGCAATTTATATCTCTACATTTTACCTGTACGAACTATACATTTATCATCATTTTACTTATATTTTTTATTAGTGTGTTGCATTCATTGTCCTTATTAGCATGTTTAGGATATTTTTGCATACATCTTATATTTTAGAGGTGACTTTAATAGACCAAGTCAACACTTCTCTTTCATCTCTTGGAACGTTAAAAACAAGATGAAAGAGAAGTGTTGACTTGGAGAAAGCAATTAGCCAATGACCGAGTCAAACACTTAGACGCGAGTAATCGTTATGCAAAACACACTCAGCTAGCTAGTCGAGTCAACCACTTAGACAAGACCACTAGTCACACACTCAAACATTCAACTCTACCATTAGTTGATTCAAGCATCTAAAGATTTGGCTAAGGCACACACTCGGCCACTCAATTCGGACTGGAGTCAAGTAAGATAATTTCTACCCAAGCCAAGTCATCTACTCGGATGAACTACTCTACCAGATGGTGAGTCAAAACATCAAAAGACTTGGCCAATGTGTTGTAGCAAACTACCTACTCGGCCATAAACCGAGTCAAGACATCCATTCCTCAAGGAAGTCTTCTACGCGCCAAGCTTCTTGGCTAACAACTGAGTTTGAACATTCCATGCGAGGCCAGGTCCTTTGATCACTTAACTCGGGCCAAACAACACACTTGGCCAAGCTACTCGGATTCATGATGAGTCAAGACCAAACGACCAACCAACTCTGCAAAATAAACTAGAGTTGTGCATCTGAAACAACATGTTTCGTCTGATAGTGATTTGGGATTTTCCTAAACCACTACAAATACTTGATTAAACTCCTTTTTGTATTTTTCCCTTTCTTTAATGCATTTTTCTTAGGTTTTTCTCTGTTTTTGTGTGTTTCCCCTTTGATGTTCTTGAAGATATTCTCCAATATCTGTCAATATATGTTGTTTCTTGTTTTGATTCTTGTTTATCTTTGCTAATCTTATCCTTTGGTTCATGAATATATGTTGCATGATGATTTTTGGGTTTGATCATCATTTTATGGGTTCAGGTTCTTGAGTTTTCTTGAATGTTTGATCATTGCACTTTGAATATATTTCATTTTTTGCTTTAGATTTTGTTTATACTTACAAATCTAAGCCTGGTCTTTATGAATATCATGTCTATTTCATTTTCTAGGTATGAGTAGTTGATATGTTATTGAGGTTGGGTTTGATTAGTTGTGATTCCTTGATTTCCTAGGTTGCTAAATCTAGATTAGGCATAGATCCTTTTTTTACTATTCTTAAAGCTGATTTTTTTTCCTTATCAATTGAAATTTGAGCTTAGACATTTTCACACTTCGAAGGTATTTGATGAAATCTCTGAACCAACTAATTTTGAAATATTTGCATTTCTATCCCAAGGTGTTGGTTATTTAGGGTGCTTATTGGCTATAATAGACTGATTCTTCATGTCTCCTAAGTTGTGTTCCGTTAACGGTGGTTAGGTTTGGATATAGCTTAATTTGAGATCATTTTTTAAGGTATCGAATCTAGTTGTTTGTGAGTCTATTTTCTTAGTATTAGCTCTTGTTTGAGGTATTATGAGCACCTAGGTAGATTAAGGAGGATCATTGATCAATTACCCCATCCTTAGGAACTTTCATTCTCTGATTGTTTTAAGTTTCATATACTCTGCTTCACATGTTTACTTGTTGCTCTTTAGCTGTTTAGTTTTGATAATTGCATGTTAGTTCTTATAATTAAGTGTAATTTCTTATTTGTTCTTTTTATTTAGGTTCTTAGTCTAAACTTGTTTTAATTATTTGGCTTGAATTGAATGAATCTGATCTAATCTTGATTAGTTAATGACATACTCATTTTGATTGATAACCCTATATACTGCAATGACACTGATAGAGTATTAGGGAATTGAACTAAGTACACCGGAAAATACTACTATCAGCCATGTGGCACCACCTTCTAGCATAGCCAATCCAAGACTTCCATGTCACAAGCCGAGTCTAGTCATCGATAATCTGCCACGTCACTCCAGCTGCAACCTAGACACCGCTACATCAACAATAATCCTCTGATCAACCGAAGACTGCCAAATGTCCAATTCAAATATCATGCACTATCACTTGGACACACTGAGCCATATATGGGATATATCCAAAGCATACATAGAATTCTAGAAGCATTTCCTCAACTCCTAAAGCTGATCTAGAAGCAGTACCAATCCTCATAACTACAAGGGGCCACAAATATGGAACCTGCACAGTTAACCACCACCATCACGACTAATTACATATTACCATGTGTTAGCACTCTCAACTCAGCCGTCGCCACATCACATATCCAAGAATAGCTAGTCAGGCATCGCCATGTGGCACTAGATTCCAGTGTAGCCAGTCTAAGACTACCATTTCACAATCCTATTCTTGTCATCCATAATATACCACGTCACTTGTCCTTACCAGCAACAACCTAGACGCCGCCACGTCAGCAATAATCATCTGATCAACTCGATACTGCCAAATGTCTAGTTCAAATATCCTACACTATCACTTGGACATACCCACCTATATATGGGATATATCCCAAACTTACAAAGGAATTCTAGAAGCTTCTCCTCCACTCCTAGAGTTGATCTAGAAGCAGTACGTACCCTCAAAACTACAATGGGCTACAAATATGGAACCCGCACAGTTAACCGTGGAGGTCAAGTTACACAAGGCACTAAAAATCTCACACTCCTTTGTGGGTTATGAGTATGGTACGACGAGATTGAGCTGGACGATGATCAAACCACATCTTGGAGAGACGTTTAAAGCCTCGTGAGATAGAAGCCGCTAATCGTTGGATGAACTGTCAAAGCATCTAGATCTTTCAATGGTACTAAAAGTTGTCGCAATGTTGTTGGGCACTTATCTCGAAAGCATCTGGAGCATTCAGTGGGACTGAAAGCTCAAATAGTGCATCAAGAACTGATATAGTATATGAACATATTTGAAGAGTACAATATTTGCTCATGTTTATTTCATGGTGGTGATTGAAAAATTGTGATTTACGTGATTGCGACATGTATATATGTTCTCTGTTGAGTTTAATACATGCGTTCAAGATATTTTTTAAGATTTTCCTTGCATTTCAGAATACATAGAGAGTCTCGTTGTGTTTTAGGTTCATTTTTGGTATGTTTTAGGCTGATTGAAATAAAAAGAAAGATTAACGAAACACAGCAGAGCCAAAAGATGAATAATGCTTAAAAATATGCTTGGAAAGTGACAAAATGATCAAGGCTTGTTTCAAATAGGGGCGGAAGTGCATTATAGGGTATGAGGTCAGATAACCCCTATAAAATATTAGAAGATTATGAATATAGTTATATTATATGTAAGAATTTACATCATCTGATTTATAATTTTTTATGACCCCAATAAGTTAAGGATGAAATTTCAAGTTAACCCATTATAACTCAACAACTATTTTATAGCAATTGTTTTGATATAGCTATTTTATACCTCTGCACTTTATTTTATACAGATCCACTCTTTTGTCATCAAGCTAAATTCATTTAAAGAACAGAACAAGAACCCAATTTAGGATATATACAAACCCACTACGAGATACAACATGACCCATTACAGGGTACAAAATCGACACAAAGTCGAAGATAACATTCAAATCACACAGATTAGAATAACTCCCAACTATAGAGCTTTTAACACCTTCTACCAATATAAGAGAACACCCCAACAATATGACTGCAAAAACCAATACCAAGTAGGTGCTCTGCTCTAAAGTGGATTCTGTTCTAACCATTATGAAATTTAGATGACAACATAAAAGAAAGCAAATAAAAACACACCACCTAAAAGAGAATCGTGAATCTAGATTGAAAACAAAAACAAAAGGACATAAATGGTTTATTTTGTCCAACCTGCAGCACAAAAGAAGGATAAAAATTATGCCCATAACCAAAAGCATGATCGAGCCCATCAGAAGGATCCAAGGAACCCAACTACCAAAATCTCTCTTGGTTTCGATGCCATCAACCCTAATCTGAAGCAAACCATGCACACACCACCATAGCACTCACTTTGACCTTCCGTCGAGCCCACAAAATCGAATCGAACAAACGCCCTGAGACCATGCATCATCAAGAAGCCCTGATCGAAAACAATATCTGCACACCCTACAAAAAGCCAGAGGATCGAGCCATCAAAGCGGTAATAGCAGAGCTACCCACCCTCGATCACCCTCCTAATCTCGGACATGCAAGCACCGAAAGAGGTGAAACAACACCAGAATTATTCTCCAACATACTCTAAAAACCGGCAATAGATCCGTAATCGTCGCGATGGAGAGGGTAGAATGAGAAAACGTGAAACAACGGAAGAGATATAAGATCGGCGTTGAGAGAAACGAAAAAGAGAAGGCAAAATAAGAAAAAACGAAAGAAAGAGAAAAGCTTAGAACCGTATTTACATGCATGGCTCCGCACAAAACCGAATGCCGGCGAAACGAGAAAGAGTATAGGCTTTTTCTTTGACCACCAATACAGATCCACTTAACATGTTCATTTAAAACATTATTATTTACTTTTCCTTAGTATATAGTAAAATTTTATACGCATTTTGGATCCTCGTTTACAACATTTCAAATTATTTTTTCTGTCATTGAAACACACTAGTTAATCATGTTCAATAAAATAATTGCAAGACAATTTATAATATTGATGGATCTTACCCAAAACACTTATAATATTGAAACTTTAAATCGTTTAACTGTTTAGCATATTTTGAGCCCAATAGAAATAGTTTCTAGATGACCTGAGACACCCTCCATCTTAGTAATAACACGACTCTTCATAGGCGGCCTCCACCATGGTTGACCTCAGCCAGCTTGTCCTTTCCAACCCCTAGCTCCTCACCTTTACTATAGTCAACCTAAACTAAGTGTCATACCCTGACCGCAACTTGCACTCTCACCATTGATAGGAGACACGGTTAGCCAAGGCCACTCATACGTATATCTCAGTTAAAACCGGTCTAAATCTATTACTCCATAAATAGGATTTGAAGGGAATGATGAAACCATAAGTTTTGTTAAGTTTCTTTCTCATTTAGTTTTCCTTAGCCTCTTAACTTGTCTTTAGTATATTTTTCCATTTTCTATTGGTTTTGTTTGGAAAGTAAGAGTTCTTAAAGATTATTTCTTGATTACCAAAGACCACCAATATTTATGAGGTAGAGTGAAACTTCCCAAATCTTCAAGTTTATTAGGAAAATTTCCTTGCATTCTTGCACTACATTCATTGTTTATTGTGATCATGCCATCTTCAAGCTTTTCTTTCATATCTTTAAGATCTCTTACAAACATTGGACATTCTTATATCAAATCCATGAATGAAAAAGTAACCAGGACATTCTAATTCTCCTTTTCCATAAGAGTAGGTCTTGTCGCCTTGAGAGACATTTTCACTTAATCCGTGGCCTGCATAGGCAGTGAATCCTTACCAATTTATTCACGAGCCAAGCTTTGCTCTTCTTCCTTGTCATTGCATTCTCAATAACAATCGTCCTTGATTCCGCAGTCTTCCAAATTAGCCTTGTCATCTTGTGTAATGCGGTTAATTTCGATTTGAAGTGTTACAACTTTAATCCTTCGGGTTTTGCTCCGACTTACCAAGGGAATCCCTTTCCATTTTGACATATGAATAGAAGCCACTAGATTTTTAATCCTTAAACATGAGTAGGAAAACCATCAAACATAGAGCTCAAATTGGTATAGATATCATCCACCTTGTTGTTATGATCTCCAACATTGTGGTGCTTGGCTTTATAGAATGTCTATGTTATCCTTCCAATATCTGCTTGAGCATTTGATCTCGCAATTGTTGATTCTCAATATGGAGGACGAGTGCCCATCCTCACCCCTTTCATGTTCAGTTCATTATGACCACCAATCCTTCTTTCGAGCCGGCGCCTTAATGTGTTGTTAGGAGCACTCGGATGTTCTTGTGCAATTCCACGTATCATATTATATACACCTTGAGCTTGTGGAATGTCTTCCATGCCTAGGTGTCTTAAATCCAATGCGTTTTCATTACCTGTTTGCTTCATCTCCGTCAAGTATTTGTTCCTATGATTAATTAATTCGGGAACTTGTTACCTTTTGCTCCGTGTTTGCATATACTAAGTACCTCTTGATCAAGACCCAAAACGTAGCAAAACTTGTTAGTAAACAATAATAAATAAGCACTTAGTCTTAAGTACGATCTAGATATCATTGGCTTGCCATGCCTCCATGGCAACGATGCCAAAACTTAATATATCTATCTAAGTTTAATTCTTTTATTAGATATAATGATAAACCCTATAAATTATAGTACTATTAGTATCCATAATTGAGAAGGCTATTGTAGAATCAAGAGAATACAAGAAACTATGAAAACAAGTCTATACATCTAAAAGTGAATACGATCTAACACTAAAAGCTATCAAACTAAGAGAAATAAAACGTATAAATGCAACGAACACAATTATATCATCACACAATAGGCTATATACAACTTCTATTAAAATAAAAAATTAAGAGATATGATTTAGAATATATGTTATGTTACTTCTACCTTAAGTCTTAGTGTTTATACTTATGTTGTTTACGTAAGGTTGTTGAAGATTGAGGGAAAAAATTGTTATAGACTTAAGAAGTAGTATTTGAGGTTTACTATTATAGTTTTAAACATCTATCGGAGTTGAGTTTCGCTAGGACCTTCTTTTTGGGTAAAAACGTAAGTACCAAATCATTGGCATAAATTGTTTTTTTTTTCCTTTCTTTTGATCAGTGGCGAGCATTACACACGTCTGAGAGTACCCACCAACAATTGAGTGAATAAAGTAACAACTGGTAACAAAATTACACTTCTGAGAGTAACCACCAAAAATTGAGATTCCATATGTTGTTTACTGAAGGTAGATAGACAGACAGTGAACATGAAACCTTGTAAATGGTGATGTCTTGAGATTTGGATTGAGATGGCATGTACAATAGATTAACTTTTTATATGTTCAAGTTTCCATTAAACATTTCATTTAAGCTTTGAGGACCCCACCTTCAAAACCTCTTCTCCGGGTTAGAATTTGCATTTTTGCATGTTTTTGCATGTTTTGAGTCATATTTGAGTTCTTAGGGTTTGAGTTTATATTATGGGAATTAATAATTCTTAGGAGAATTCAAGGGTGATCAAGAAGAGAAGAATAATGTGAATTAAATAAATCGGAGAGGTGTGTTGGCGATCTAAGCTGCCGGTTTGAAGAATAAATATATTAGTAGTCACTAGACAATTGCACCGATGGTCTAAACCGCTAGTTTAAAGGGGAGAAATTTTCCAGGAGCTACCAGCGGTCTGAACTTGCTAACCTATAACACCGTTTTTCATAGTTCCAAGCTTAGGCCTATAAATACAAAAAAACCTAATTTTATTACACAATTTATCAGTACTTCAGTTGTTTTCTCTTTGAGACACTTGAGAGTGTTTCTCTTTTCCAAATATCTCACTTTAGTTAACTTTATACAATTAATCATGTTTTTCGACATCAATTCATCATATATTTCTTCCTTCAAAATATATGATAAATTTACGGATTAAATTTTAGGTTAGCTTAGGAATGCATGATTGTTGATCGGGTTTTATGCTTTTACTATAGGTTTTTCCTTATTTCTTCACGTCTAGGGAATAATAATGCTTAAATTGGACTAAAGATAACTATTCATTATCCTTGAAAATCTCACTCCCAAAAGGTGCTTGCTTGCTGATATTCCCCGACCGTTCTATTTTTGTGAGTCACTCGATTCCATAGCTTAGGAAATCATTTTTTCTATGATGTTTGATAAGTGATAAAACTTAGTCTTTATGTGTGTAAGATTTGTAGATGGGTAAGTTTCCATACAAGCTTTCTAACATCATGATTAGATACTGCCACTTTTCTAAAAACTTGTTTAGTGATTTACTTAAATAAGTTGATTTTTCGTTTTGATCTAGATTCAATTACTTTCATCTTTCATTCTACATTAAAAGAGTCCAAACATTGATCATATTAAACCGAACCTACCCCTATTTAATTGTTAAAACTTTGTTCTATTTGCTTTAATTTTTTGGTTAGATTACAACACGACAACCATAACTCATGTGCTCAGGTTTTAACCCAAATATATTCACTGCAAGTGCACAACAAACGCAATAGTATAAGAGGAATCAAATCCACATAGACCAAAGACGTACATATTTTAGTTATAAATTAGATTCTAGCTAAGACAAATTAAATAAAGTTTATTGTAACTGAGAATAAGCAATAACATAAAGTGGTTTTAAAACAATAAGATAAAACGCTAGGCGTCAGAGGATTCAATAGGTATTCAGGTTTGAAGCTTAGGTTTACATGCAAGATTTACTAATGAAAATAGTTCTCAACTCAAAAGAAAAATAAAGACTAATCTTTTCCCGAAGTATTAGATCCCTATGTTTAAATTACTTAAGACAAACTCCCGCTGTATTTAGATAATTCAATCATGCATTATATGAAGATTCAATATGTTAATAAGCATCTAAGACAATACTCCTACAAGCAGTGAGACTTATTCATCTAGACTAGGTCAGATCTCTAAACTGAATCCCTTCGTATTTAAGAATCGAAAAGCCAATCTGGTCTCAGATTGGTGAATCTGAAGAGTTGAAGTCACGAAGACCTCAGATCGATCGGTCCAGCCTTGGACCGATCGGTCTGAACATCCGAATTTCACGGAGAAGCCTGACCGATCGGTCTGAGCCTAGACCGATCGGTCCAACATGCATTCGAGATTTTGAGAAGTTTTCAATAAACTGCAAAAGAGTCCTCAAGCTTATCCAAATTTTCCTATTTTTATTTTATTTCTTTTAAAACTATAAAAGCCTTTTGGCTTAGGTTATATTAGATACCTTTTACTTTTGCAAACTTTGAGAGCTTTACTGGGAGAAGAATTCCTGAACCTTGTACTTGGAGAAGAAATTATGAACCCTCTTTTAATATATCTATTTTATTATTTTCAATCACGTGTTCTATTCAGAAATTGATTTGTCTTTGCTTTGATATGTCTGAGTAGTTCACTAGTTAGGTTTTAGGGTTTTTCCTATGGGAAAACATGTTTGAATGTTAGGTTTAACATTGTAGGATTGAAATTGTTAGGTTCTTAGTCTAAATTTGTTCTTAATGCATGAATTAGCCTGATCACCTAGTTCATGATTATAGGTTGATAAATACAAAGAGATTTGATTTAGAAACCTGGCCTAATTTAGATGAATAAGTGTTTTTACTTGCGAGAGTATTGTTTTAAATGCTTATGAACAATTGAATCTGATTTTTAATGCATGATCGAATTGTTTTAAAGATGGTGAGTGTTTGTCTCTCGCAATTCGATCATAGAGTTTAATACTCTGAGAGGAGATTATTCCACATTCGTTTTTCATGTTGAGAATTATTTTCAATCTAAATCTCGCATGTTAACTTGACTTTAAACCTGAATACCTACGGATTTCCCTAATGCCTAGCATTTTTATATTATAAGTTTTTCACCGTTTTGAATTCGATACACAATCTTTTATTCTTGCTTTAGCCAAATTCAAAGTTAAAACTGAACGTGCATTTTCTGGTCTCTGTGGATTCGATACCTTTTCTATACTTCTTTGAAATGTTCTCTGCAATATTAGTTTAGGATTAAATTCTTAACCTATAAGAATTTTGGCGCCGTTGTCGGGGACCAATTGTGCCTTTCTAGTTTTTACTTAGAATCTCGTCTAAGGTTTTTATTTTTTAGTTCTCATCTTGTTCTTCTTGCTTGTCTTTGTCTTACATGTGTATGAACAAAAGATCTGACAAATCCTCTAAACTACTAAACCTCAGTAACTCAGAACTTGCAAGGCTAGAACGCTCAAACCGGAAAGCAAAGAAAGACGCTAGCTCATCCAATTCAATGGCTGATATCGTCCATCAACTCAATCCAGTCGATCCCGATGGTCAACACGATCCACCTGTTATGGGGCTTTATCGGCTCATTAACCAAGGACAAGGTGGTGGTAATGGAAATCAAGTGCCACAAGACCAACAAGGAGAAATCAACAACCCAGCTCCTCCAGGAAATCCAAATCCAAACCCTCAGAACGTTCATGCAAGACACTTTGTCTTGTTTGGAGATCCACGAAGAGTTAATCAGCTCAATGCTCAGCTCAATGCTCAGCTCCATCCTTAGAACCATCCTCTAGTTGGTTCATTCAACAATCCTCAAGCATTCTATGCTAATAGGAACCCCTTCCAACCTCCTCAACTTCAGCGAAGGGAATACCAATTCCCTATTTTGCTTGTTAACATGATTCGAAGCAACCAATTCATTGGTTTACCTCACGAGCACCCAATGAATCATATTGACACTTTTGAGGACATTTGCAACACTATCAAAATTAATGGGGTATCCGAGGATTACAAGCACTGTAGCTTGTTCAGCCATTCCTTAGCTGACAAGGCACTTCGCTGGTTGAAGTCTCTACCTGCAGGATCTATCGTAACCTGGGATGACTGCAAATTCAGGTTCATTAGTTAGTTCTTCACCACTACTAGGACTAATTCTTTGAGGAACAAGATCTCTCCCTTTGCTCAAACTTCTGTGGAATCATTCTATGAATCTTGGGAACGATTCAAAGAAGTGCATCGTGATTGTCCACATCACATATTCTCAGATGTAAGTCTCCTCAATACCTTCTATAGAGAAAATGAACTGAAGTACTAGTTGTCCTTAGATACACAAAGTGATGGAGATTTCATGCAAAAACCAGTTCCAGATGCTTATCGCCTCATAAAGAACTTAGCAGCTAGCAATAACAATCATTGCCCAGAGTTCGATCGCCGAACCAAAGCTCATGTAAGGGCTGCTACTGAAGAAATCTCATAACTGAAAGGGGAGTTCTCTGAAATGAAAGGATTATTGACTCAACTGCTTCAGATTCAAGCTCAGCCACCAGTCAATACTGTAGAAGATTCCAGAGTTGCTTGTTTTACATTTCAAGAACAAGAAACCGTTGTGGTTGAAGAAGAGGTGAGCTATATCAATAGCCAAGGTCAGAGAGTGTTTAAACATGGATACAATCCAGCCTTCAACAAGAATCATCCCAATCTTTCTTGGAGAAGCACTAATGTTGAGAATCCTCAATAGAAGAAACAGTTTGTGCAAAACTCTGGAAATCAATTTGTTCAAAACTCAGGGACCAATGGTTTCCAAGGAAATAAGAACAGGAACTTCATTCCCAACTCTAATTCAGGCGGTTTTCAACAAACCTCTTAGCCTGCATTCCAACAAGTTCCTCAGACCCAAGCTAATCAAGGAAATTCAGTTGAATTGATGTTTAAGCAACTTCTAGATGGACAACAACAGTTTCAAAGGGTTATACAAGGAGATATGAAAGAGTTGAACCAGAAATTTGAAGCTTTGTCTACACATGTGAAGCTCCTAGATACTCAAGTTTCCCAAACTGCTGAAGCTATTTCTTCCTGGGAAGTCTGATTCTAATCCGAAGAATCAAAAGTATGTGAATGCAATTGAATTGAGGAGTGGAAAGATTTTACCATCTGCTAAGGGTAAAGAACCTGTCATCGAAGGTTTGGTAGAAGAAGTTGTTGAATTTGATGAAGATGTCAAATTACAGGATGATTCAGGTCTGAAATCGACCAAAACAGTCACTGCAGAGATCCAGACCAGACAGAAGCTACATACACTTCGGAACGATCGGTCCAAGCCAGACCGATCGGTCCAAGCCAGACCGATCGGTCCAAGCCAGACCGATCGGTCCACTGTTCCAGAAAGTTATGGACACTTCAGACCGACTGGTCCAAGCCAGACCAATCAGTCCAAACGCGATTTCTAGGTCTGATGCAACAGACCGATTGGTTTTCAAACACTCGAGTTTCCCGAAAACACTCGGGTTTTCAAACCCAAGGTTCCTTATCCGGTAAAGCCTAAAACCTCCAGGAAAGACCTAGAAGATGCTAAATGCAAGGATATGATCAAGGAGTTGAGCGTTCGACTTCCATTCTCTGATGCTTGTCAAATGATACATTCTCTAAAGAAGTATGTGAAGAACATGGTTACCAACAAGCTGACATTGGAAGAAGGTGCAATGATGATTACAGAAGAGTGTAGCTCAATACTCCAGAATCGAATGCCTAAGAAGCTTGGAGACCCAGGGTTCTATCAGTTGAGATTGAAGATTTCACTTTTGCTAGATCTCTCTGCGATTTGGGATCTAGCATCAATCTTATGCCTTTCTCTGTGGCTAAGCGATTGGGAATGACTGATATAAAGGGTACAAGGATTTCATTGGTTCTTGCTAATCGTTCAGTGAAGTACCCTATTGGAATTCTAGAGAACTTACCGGTAAAGATTGGAACCTCATATGTACCAACCGGTTTCGTGATTCTTGAGCTTGGAGAAGAACCCAAAGACCCTTTGATATTGGGAAGACCTTTTTTAGCTACAGCTGGTGCAATCATTGATGTGAAGAAAGGCAAGATCGATCTTCACTTTAGGGATATGGTTATGAAGTTTAATTTACAAGAGGTTCTAAAGAAACCATCCTTAGATGCCAAGTCTTTTTGGGTTGATACCATTGCTGAAGCTATAGAGGGAATTTCTGATGACTTTTTATTTGATGATCATTTAGAGATTTCTTTGACTAACGCTACTAATGCTCATTTATCTTTTAGTGATGAAGTTACAGATCTTACCAGGGTGCTTGATGCTAGTAGACGAATTGAGGAGATAACCGATTGTGTGGAATTAGTGGAGGCAGTTGCCAAGCCTTCACCTAAACTGTACCCTGCACCACTTGATGATCCATGGAGCAAGCTGAAAGCTCCAAATCTGGAACTCAAAACCCTCCCAGCATGGCTAAGGTACGCGTTTCTAGGTTCTAATTCCGCATACCCTGTGATTGTGAATGCTGAGCTGAACAATGTTGAGACTGCCTTACTTCTATGTTAGTTAAGAAAGCATCATAGAGCTTTAGGCTATACTTTAGATGATATCACTGATATTTTACCAGTTATGCATGCATAGGATTCATTTAGAGGATGATTCTAAGACTTCCATAAAACATCAGAGACGTTTAAATCCTAACCCGAAAGATATTGTTAAGAAGGATATTATGAAACTTCTAAATGCAGGAATCATTTACCCTATTTCAAATAGTACTTGGGTTAGTCATGTGCTTGTTGTTCCTAAGAACGGGGGGGGGGGGGGGGGGGGGGTTTANAATTGATTCCAATTAGAACTGTTACTGGTCATAGGATGTGCATTGACTATAGGAAATTAAATGCTGCTACTCGCAAAGATCATTTTCCTTTACCTTTCATTGACCAAAGGCTTGAGAGATTGGCTAATATGGTTATTTAGGTTTCTTTCAGATTCCTATTCACCCAGATGACCAAGAGAAGACAACATTCACATGTCCATTTGGTATCTATACATATCGTAGAATGCCTTTTGGTTTTCGCAATGCTCCAGCAACTTTTCAAAGATGCATGATGTCTATTTTCACTGATCTAATTAAAGACATCATGGAAGTGTTCATGGACGATTTCTCTGTCTATGGATCTTTCATTGATGTTTGTCTTGCTAATTTGTGCAGGGTCCTTCAGAGATGTGAGGAGAAACACTTGGTGCTTAATTGGGAGAAGTTTCATTTTATGGTGACCAATGGAATTGTGTTAGGACACAAAATCTCTGCGGACGAAATTGAGGTTGATAGAGCAAAGATTGATGTTATAACTAACTTGCAGGCACCCAAATCTGTAAAAGATGTTCGCAGCTTTCTAGGACATGCTGGTGTCTACAGGAGGTTCATTCAGGACTTCTCAAAGATCGCCAGACCTCTTACCAAGCTATTGTGCAAGGAAGTCAAATTTGAATGGGATGATGAATGCCAAAGCGCTTTTGTCGCGAGTAAAGGCGCTCTTGTTAGTGCTCCAATAGTCCAGCCACTGGATTGAGATTTTCCTTTTGAGGTAATGTGTGATGCCAGCGATTATGCAGTTGGTGGAGTTCTAGGCCAGCGAAAGGACAAGAAACTTCATGTGATCTGTTATGCCTCAAGAACACTAATGGAGCTCAATGCAATTATGCAACCACTGAGAAGGAATTACTAACAATAATCTTTGCTTTTGAGAAGTTCAGTTCCTATCTAGTAGGATCCAAAGTAGTAGTCCATACCGATCATGTAGCTTTGAGGTATCTCCTGAACAAAAAGGATGCTAAACCCAGTTTACTACGTTATATTTTGCTTTTACAGAAATTTGACTTGGAGATCAAGGACAAACGAGGGATAGAGAATGGAGTTGCAGATCATTTATCCAGACTGAGAGTGGAAGATGAGGTTCCAATTGATGATAGCCTCCCTGAGGAATATGTCTATGCTATAAGCACTAGAGTGGATGAGAACCCTTCTACCTCTAAACTCTATAAATCTGCTGTAATAACTCCCTGGCTTCATGATTTTTCTAACTATCTTGCTGTTGATGTTGAACCACAACACTTTACAGGTTATCGAAAGAAGAAGTTCTTAAGGGATGTCAGACATTATTACTGGGATGAGCCTTATCTTTACAAGCTATGTTCAGATGGGATGTTCGGGAGATGTCTGCTTGAGGAGGAGATTCAAAATGTCTTATACAATTGCCATGGTTCTGATTAGGCTGGTCATTTTGCTACATTGAAGACTGTTTCTAAGGTGCTTCAAGCAGGTTTCTGGTGGCCAACAATGTTCAAAGATGCTCATGCTTACATCTCTTGCTGTGATTCATGCCAAAGACAGAGAAACATATTCAAACGCAATGAGATGCCTCAGAACTTCATCTTAGAAGTAGAAGTCTTCTATGTGTGGGGAATTGACTTCTTGGGTCCTTTCCCTATGTCTCATAAGAATCTCTATATCCTTGTTGCTGTTGATTATGTTTCTAAGTGGGTTGAAGAGATTGCTAGCCCTACTAATGATTCTAAGGTTGTGCTAAAGCTATTTAAATCTGTGATTTATCCCTGGTTCAGAGTACCTAAAATCGTAATCGATGATGGAGGTTCTCATTTCATCAATCGAGTCTTTGATGGCTTACTAAAGAAGCATGGAGTTAAACACAAAGTGGCTACACCATATCATCCTCAAATNTATCATCCTCAAATATGTGGTCAAGTTGAAGTTTCAAACAGGGAGATCAAAGCCATTTTGCAGAAAATGGTGAATTGAGCCCGAAAGGATTGGTCTTTGAAGCTAGATGATGCTCTTTAGGCTTACAGAACAGCATTCAAAACCCCTTTAGGTACTACTCCTTTCAATCTAGTTTATGGAAAAGCTTGTCATCTATTTGTATAACTGGAGCATAAAGTTGCTTGGGCTGTCAAGTTCCTAAACTTTGACATGAAGACTGCAGCAGAACGACGTCTAATTCAATTACATGAGTTGGAAGAAGTTCGACACATAGCCTATGAGAATTTTCAAGGATTTATAAAGAACGAACCAAAGCTGCTCATGACAAGAAGATCATTCCACGCGATTTTCAACCAGGTGATAAGGTGTTGCTCTATAACTCTCGCCATAAGTTTTTCCCTGGTAAGTTGAAATCTAGATGGTCCGGACTGTTTGCGGTCAAGGAAGTGAGACTCTATGGTGCGATTGTTCTATTTGATCGCCAAGGAGGTGAGTTCGTTGTAAACGGTCAGAGGCTGAAGCCTTATCTAGCTACTTCAGAGCTTTCAGAGGTAACTGATATTCCTCTTGCTGATCCTACTTCGAATTAGAGGTAAGTACCGTCAAGCTATTGACGTTAAACAAGCGTTGAGTGGGAGGCAACCCACTGTTTTTAGAGTTTTAATTTATTTCTTTATTAGATTGAGTCAGTCCTCTTATTAGTTACTAACCTATTAACTCTAGTTTTGAGTTCATGAGTGCCTTAGCAATAAAATGCAAGAGAAAAAAAGTGTTTATGGAATCAGAGCCTCAGACCGACCGGTCCACCCACGAACCAATCGGTCCGCACCATCAGGGGATTTCGGACACTTCAGACCGACCGGTCCACCCACGGACCGATCGGTCCGCACCATCTGGGGATTACGGACACTTCAGACCGACCGGTCCACCCATGGACCGATCGGTCTAGACCATCAGGGGATTACGTAACTTTCAGACTGATCGGTCTAGGTCAAACTGATCGGTCTAGGTGAGACCGATCGGTCCAAAGTTCCTGGTAAGTTTCGTTTATTCAGACCGATCGGTTTGAATCGGGTCCACCTTCAGACCGATCGGTTCGAGCCCATGTAAACCAACAAATTGAGTTTTAATTCGGATTTTAAACCGGATTTAACCCAAATCACTTTAATTGGACCGATTTTTAAGTTTCCCTACCCTAAAACTCGAATCCCCTCTCCTCTTCTTCACCTTCACTTCCCTCTTTAGAACAAAACCTCCTTTGATTCTCTCTTGCTCTTCTCCATAAAATCACCATCGATTTTTGCACCCCATGGGTTGATTCCATTCGATTTCTTTGGGCTAATCTCTTACTTTTATCCCATTACTTGATTCACCAAAGGTATGGCTCCAAACCCTTTTTTCGCTTTGAATCCAAAAATCGCCTAGGGTTTGGGTTTTTCGCGAAGTGGGTTGTTCTAACTCGAAATTTGGAACTATTACACCCTATTTGCCTCTCCTAAGTGATATTCATTGATGCATTATGGTATTTTCTTGAGCATGGGTTTTTGATTTACCTCTTTGAGAAACTTGGGAAATTTGATGATTGTTGAATGCATTGCTCTTGTTTCCATGTGATTACTTCAATTTTAGACTAGTAGATGCTTAATGACTATGATTCTTGCTAATTTCTTGGTTAGTGTTGCTTGATCATCTCTTGTTTATTCTCTACATAGTCTACATTGTTTCAATAGTCACAATTTGCTAATAATGGTGTGATGCTTCTTGATGGTTGCTTCATTTGATTGATTGTTTGGTTTGGAATTGTCACATGGTTGGTTCACATATCTCTCTTGCTAATATGTCTTTAGTATTGCTCAATTAATGTGAACCATAAGATGTTTGTGTTTCGGATTAGATAACCACTCATTCTCTTTTGAGTCTTGTCTCTTTTGCAGATGTCTCAGAACCAAACAACTGCCACCGGACGTCCGAAGCGGAATTGCACAACCAAACCAACCAACCCTCCACCACCTCCTTCCGGCGAACCATCCACGAAGCGCACCAAAAAAGCACGCGTGTTGATAAAGGCAAAGGACTTGCTTCATATGTACCTATTGATCCTAACTTGTGTGCAGCCCCTTGGCCTAGACCAGCAAAGAAGCCTTTCAATCTCAACCTCGATGTCACTTCTGGCACATTGTCCACTGATCAGAGATGGAAGAACCGCGTCTTGGGACCGGTTTGGGATGATTTTGACTCACTCTTCTACAACTGCTTATTGTAGTCTGATTTCAGGGCTTCCCGGTTCGTAGACAAAGACACACTGGCTAGTTTGGACCTCTTGGATGATGTTACTATGATGCTTGAGCAAGTCAGATTCGAAGGTTTATCGTTCACCGCATACCCGCTGTACACGAATCTTGCTAGGAAATTCCTTGCCTCAGTCCGCATTCGACACGTTGACCCGAAGGCACCCCGAGTTTGTGAGACTTATCTTTGTTTCATTGTCCTTGGGCAGTACTATGAGTTGACTATGCAGACTTTGTGTGAGATTATGGGCTTTCTCACGATTGGCTACAAGCGGTTTATAATGGAGTTCACGGAACACCAGGCCTTATGGGATCTTATTGCTTGAGGCAACTTCAAGTCTAGAGCAGCCAAGCAGGCTAGAATTCACAACCCTGCCATTCACATCTTTGCGCGGATTCTCAATCTCCTTTTCTCTGGAAAGGATTATGCAGACTCTTTGCATGATGTCGAGCTTGCGTTCATTCATTTTGGTATAAGCCAATTGATAGGCTCGATCTATGTTGACACACGGAAGAGGGAATTGCACACCAACTTGGGTTTTCTGTTTTCTAAGACTCTTGTTGAGCGCAAGACCTTGGCTTTAGATAACTTTACATGTGTTGAGGTGATAGGGAGTTTTATTACTCCCATTCTGGAGCATTTTGGCATTTCGGTTCAGCTTTTCAAGTGCAAAAAGGAGTTATTTTTCATGGACATGAACTACTTGAGGACTGCTGGTATGTTTGGGAAGAACAACATCTATAAGTTCACTAACCTCTCTGGCGCACCTCTACAATGCATTCTCCCAAACTCTAAGATCACTCGACTTGTCTCCATCGACAACATTCGCTTCTTACCCGGTCCACAACACTTGGTAAAGGGTTCAGCTGGCACCACAAACGTTACTTTGCTATCCGGTGGACCGAGTCGCAACTATCCTCATTCTTCTAATGCGCAGGTACCTGATTCTGACTCTGATGAGCAGGTTGATTACAGTGAGTTCGACTTACCCCTGCGCCGAGCTGACATGACTCCCGACGAGAAGCTGGCATGGATTATGACTTCTCAGGAGCGCAACAATGCGATGATGAGGCGCAACAACAGTTTGATGAGGCGTCTCAAGAAGACTATTTCGAGACTTCGTCCTTCCTGTTTTCGTTCTCCGTCTTGTGAGTGCCATTACATCGATGAGGATTTGGAGCATGCTTTTGCGGAAGCACCTGTGAGGTCAACTAGAGCCCCTTCTTATGACTATTCACTTTCTGACGACATTCCACCACCTGATGACTCTAACCCATTCGACCACCCACCGGTTTTCTTCTGATGAGTCTGCGCTATGCTCTCTTGAACTTATGTTAATTTCTTTTACTTTTATACTTATGTATTGTTTCCTATTTTCTCCTTCTCTCCGGTTTATTTTCATACCAGGATAGTGTGAAGTAAGTCTGGGGGAGGGACTATGTACTAACACAGATCTAACGTTTATTTTGGATGTTTGTCAGAAATGTTGAAATTTTTCAAATTTTCGTTTTTGAATTCGCTGACTCTTGAGTCGAAGGAACCATGATCAAAACCGATGATGATAATTAGCCAAGTGTGGGTATGGTTTTCGATCTTTCTGGATTACTAACTTATATGTTTAGATTAGGATTGGAACCCCATTGCTGATTTATTGTTTCTGAAAGTTCTGGTCTTTGAAGTTATTGATGATTAGATGCTAGCTCTGCATTAATAGGACTTAATCTGAATTTGAAATATTCTTGTCTATGGTGTTGATCTACTTTGAGAATTAGGTATTTTGCTCTTCAGTGTTCTATAAAGCCGACAAGTTCTTCCAGTACGGTCCGGGTCCTTTCTCTCCCTCCCTTCATAAAATAAAAAAAGAAGAAAAACCGGTTTAGAAAAATTGTTGAAAGCGTGACTTTGAAGTCCGTAGTCATAGCCGGGGCTGTTGAAAAAAGTTAGAATCATGAAAACACAGAAAAGTGCGAACATGAAAAGAAAAAGAAAAGAAAAGAAAAACGCAGAAAAGTGCAAATCTTTAGAAAAAAAGAAGTGAGAAAGGAGAAAAAGGATCAAGACCAGAATTCGGTTGATGCTCTGTTTGGTATGGACATTTCGATAGAAAGTTTTTTGAGTAAGCTGATTGATATACCATAGATGAGAATGCATGTGTTTGAACTTAAATGAATTTAAAGAGCTGGATGATTTGATTTTATTTAATACTTCATTGATTTGGGATTTAAAGTAGGAAACGGTTTATTGGTTAAGTGGTGGTAAACAGTCCAGTCTAGGTACTTGTTTGAGATTGGTGTGTTTTGGGATTTGAAACTGTGCTTATGGTTGTTGAGGTTTTGTGAGTTTCTGTGTGGTCCCTTTCAAACCTCTTCTCCGAATTAAATCTTGCTTTACTTGAGGATAAGAAAAGATCTAAGTATGGGGGACTTGATATTACTCAGATTTAATGCATTTTAGTGGGCATTTATGCTTGCTAGATTTGCATTATCTGAGTCATTTCTTTGCAAATTGGAACTTTCTAAAGACTTTCAGGTGTTCGGGTCGATTTGGAGGAAAAGTGTTGAATTGCTGTGTAATTGGATGAAATATGGCTAAGTGAAGAATTGAAAAGAATGGACTCAGATAATGCAAATCTAGCAAGCATAAATGCCCACTAAAATGCATTAAATTAGAGTAATATCAATTTATTAACCTATTATCATGATTTAGGTGATCAAGCTAATTCAAGCATTAAAAACAAATATAGACTAAGAACCTAACAAATTCAATCCATTATGTCAAACCCTAACTATCAAACCTTGTTTNCCCTTAAAATCTAATAAGTGAACTACACAGACATAGAAAAGTTCACACAAATCATAATCAGAGAAGAACACATACTCAAAAACCAAATTGTATAAATAAAAAGATAGAGTTCATAAATATTCTCTAAAATACAGAAGTTCAGATCCCGTCTCTCTAAAAGCTTTGAATTCTAAAAGTGTGATTGTATGTGATAATGAAAATAAAATAAGCCAAAGGGCTTTTATAATCTAATATAAGAAGGAAAACCAAATCTAATAAGGAAAAACCTCGATAAGTCTTGAGGGCAATTGCGTCTTCTGGTTATCTTCAACCTGGCTCGGATAAAGTGATCGATCGATCCGTCGTTCTTCTTTCTCCGAGATCGAACGATCTAATCTTGCTGATCTATCTTCTTTTCATGAAAATGATCCAGTTTTGAGGACAAACCTTGTAAAGAGGGAGACAATGATGAGGAAATTCACCGAATCAAAAGACCAACACTTATCCCAGGTCAAGGAGGATTCAATGACACGATCCAAGACTAAAAAATTAAAAGAGGGTTTCGAAAATTGTACTAAAAACTTCCATAATACCATGAAACTTGGAGATGCCCTCAAAATCATTCCAAAAGTGAAAAACATTCAAAAGAGCTCGGATGGCCCCAAAGGAGAACTAATTGAGGAATTTTCCTTTTAATGTTCAAGGAGAATCGACCTTAGCCTAATAAATGTAATTTTATAGTGTTTATAGGAAATGGAGCTCAAGTAAAATATATATATATATATATATAATAAGGATTGAGATATGTAAAACAGAGATAAAGATTGAAACTTTGTAGAGATTTTGAAATAAAAAGGCAAACTTTAAAGAACTTGAAAAAGACTCAAACTTTCTTCATTAAAACTTCTCCAACAATCAAATAGAGCTAATCATTTCGAAGCCCTTCACTAGCCACAAATGATTACACTCTCCAAACATCCAAAGATCTCATAACGATCAATGGCCACTCAAATCCATATTGTTCAAGTTCTAAAACATCTCAAGATAAAGCATAAAAAGAAAACAACTTCTGTGTCATGAAACTTTATTTATATGCAGACACTTTTTCCCTAAAGCAGAGTCTCCCATTCCATCAGAGGCTGTTCATTTACTTGTCCAACTCAGCATCCAATTTCTCCTTTTGATTATCCAGCTCAGCATCGACCCACTTATTCCCCTGTTTCCCTTTCTTCTTGCGCACGTAGACATGAGAGTATGTATCAATACCTTCTCCTTTAAGACAAAGCTTGCCATCAAGCTTCAGTTCAGGAAATTGATTGCGAAACTCATAATAAGTCACCCAAGTGGCTTCCGAAGCCGGTAGGGATGACCAGCGAACCAAGAGAATTAAAGTCCCTGTAATATCATACTTAGAGTCCAAGATCTCCTCAGGGACCAATGCAGCCGGAATGTCAGTGATCAAAGATGGTGGTAAAGGCAGAGCCTGGCCCTTGAATCCCACAGCAGCTTTCAATTGGGATACATGGAAGATCGGCTGGATCCTCGAATCATCAGGGAGTTGTAAGCGGTAGGCGACTTTCCCAATACGTTCCAGAACTGTGTAAGGTCCAAAGAACTTTGGTGACAGCATATGGTAAACCCGGCGTTGTACTGATTGTTGCCGATAAGGCTGAAGCTTAAGATATACCGAGTCACCCACTTCAAAGACTACGTCACGGTGGTGTTTATCAGCTTGAGCTTTCATAAGGGACTGCGCACGCTGTAAATTGAGGCGGATATGTGCCAAATGATCATCACGTTCCCGGAGCTTGTGTTCCAGGTCATAGTTGGTTGTTGATCCATCCTCAAAGCACACAATTACCGGGGGATCACGACCATAGACCACTCGAAAAGGTGAAGTCTGTAATGCAGAATGATGTGAGGTGTTATACCACAATTATGCCCAAGACAAATACCGGAACCAAGAACGCGGGTGACCGGAAGCAAAACAGCGGAGATACGTTTCAAGCGTTCGGTTAAGCACTTCAGTTTGCCCGTCCGTCTGAGGATGAAAGGCGGTACTGAATTTCATAGATGTGCCGGCAAGCTTGAATAAATCTGTCCAGAAGTGGCTGAGGAAAATACGGTCACGGTCATACACGATGGACTTTGGAAAGCCGTGTAAACGGACTATCTCGGCTAAAAACTTAGAGGCGACATCCGCTGCCGTGAATGGGTGTTTTAAGCCGATAAAGTGCCCATATTTACTAAGTCGATCAACCACTACCAAGATCACATTGAAACCCGAGGAACGGGGCAGCCCTTCAATGAAATCGAGAGAGATATCTTCCCAAATCGCTGTAAGAATCGGGAGCGGTTGTAATAAACCCGCAGGTGACAGGGTAGAGTATTTTTGCTCTTGGAAAATAGCACAGGCAGAGACATACTTCTGGACTGACTTGTATAAACCCTCCCAATGAAAGGATAGTTGAATGCGTTTTACTATCTTAAGAACCCCCGAATGACCCCCAAGCTTACTGTCATGACATTCCTGTAAAATCAGCGGAATAAAGGGAGAAGATTTCGGAATAACCAGGTGGCGACGAAACCAGAGTCGGCCTTGAACCACTTGGTAATCAGCTGAAATTAACTTGCCCTGCAGAATTTGCTCAATCATCAACTGAATTCCTGTGTCTGCATCAATCTCGGCAAAAAGGTCCTGTAATTGCAAAGTAGATGGAATAGTAAGAGCAAAACACTCCAATAAAGTGAAAACGGTGGTAGGAACAGGTAAGCGTGATAAACCGTCCGCGGCTTTATTCTCTACACCAGGCTTGTACAAAATCTCAAAATCATAGCCTAAAAGCCGAATCAGCCACTTCTGATATTCCAAGTTCACCTCCATCTGTTCTAAGAGAAATTTTAAGCTCTGCTAGTCCGTATGGACGATGAATCGTCTCCCAAGTAAGTAGTGTTTCCACTTGTGTACAGCCATAACAATGGCCATTAGTTCCCGTTCGTAAGCCGGTTTCAACTGTTCCCGTTCCGTCAAACTGTGGCTGAAAAACGCAATCGGGGGTTTTTCTTGCATTAAAACCGCGCCTAAGCCCACACCAGAAGCATCCGTTTCCACAATAAAGGGTTGTGTGAAATCCGGCAATGCCAAAACGGGAGCTGTGCACATGGCGTTTTTTAATGTGTCGAAGGCGAATTGGGCAGTGGCGGACCACCCAAACTGATCTTTCCGCAAGAGATCGGTTAATGGTTTAGCAATCATCCCATAACCTTTCAAAAAACAACGATAGTAGCCGGTGAGGCCGAGAAAACCACATAATTGTTTGACGGATTGAGGCAGCGGCCATTAGCGCATTGCCGTGGTTTTGAGCTCGTCCGTGGCGACACCGGAGGCGGAAATTACATGGCACAAATATTCCACTTGGGCTAAGGCAAAGACACACTTGGATTTATTGGCAAATAACTGTTGCTCCTCAAATTTTTTAAGAACAATAGCTAGGTGCTCCAAGTGAGAGGCTTCGTCTTTGCTATATATCAAGACATCATCGAAGAAGACAAGCACAAACCGGCGAATAAACGGTTTGAAAATCTTGTTCATAAGAGCTTGGAACGTAGCTGGGGCGATCGTAAGCCCGAAGGGCATGACCAAGAATTCATAGTGGCCCTCCATTGTGCGGAAAGCGGTTTTCTCAATGTCTCGGTCATACATACGAATTTGGTGGTAACGGGAGCGTAAATCCAGTTTCGAAAAAACCGTTGCCCCATGAAGTTCATCAAGTAATTGGTCAATTACCGGAATAGGATATTTATCCGAAATGGTGGCCCGGTTAAGTGCCCCATAGTCGACACAAAAGCGCCAAGACTTGTCTTTCTTCTTAACCAAAAGAACCGGGCTGGATAAGGGGCTGGAACTTGGGCGGATGATGCCCAACTGTAACATTTCGTTAACCATATTCCCCATGACTTCCTTGGTAGCATGGGGATAACGATAGGGGCGAACCGAGATTGCCGTGACACCCGAAAGTAAGTTGATACCATGCTCAAGTCCACGAACAGGAGGTAATTGAGTTGGTAACATAAACACTCGCTGGTATTGATCCAAAACGGATAGAACGGCAGGAGGAATGGCGGCTGGAGGAGGAGCCGAAATTGCTTATGGTTCAAGTAGAAAACTCAGCATAGAAGATAAGACGGCAGCTGCCTTACACTGTGGACGGCGAGTGTGTAGGCTCGGGTCACCCAAGAGGGTCACGGTGGAACCCTTATAAAGGAAGGACAGTTCCTGATTTTTCCAATCCACTGTGCAACGGCCCAAAGTCTCGAGCCACTGGATGCCGAGAATCATATCCACTGTGCCCAGCTCAAGGCAAATGAAGTCGGAAATGAATTCCACCTGAGCCAAAGTGAAGGGTATGCTACGACATACACCAAGGCCTTGCACCGACATGCCATTTCCCAATAAAATATCCAAAGTTCTGTCGGAATGAAGCGGAAGTTTAGCACCAGCAGCAACCGAGGGATCAATAAAATTATGTGATGCGCCACTGTCCAACATCACAACCAAACGCATTTTACCAATGAAGCCGTAAAGCTTAGTTGTTTTGGGAGCCTGAATTCCCAAGAAAGAGGAAAGAGATAGAGCCATCAAGTCGGGAGACTCTTCGGCCTCCACATCGTCGGTTTCCATCATGTTTGAATCGAGAACCTCTAGTTCACATCCGTGAACCACTGTCAAGACTTGCAGATACTTAAAGGGACAGTCATGAGTGCGGGACCATTTAGCTTTGCATTTAAAGCAGAGCCCTTCTTTCCGCATTCGGTCTAATTCAATGTCCGAGTATTGCTGCCGAGGCCGTTGTTGTGGTTTAGGGGCAGATGTAGAACTATCCGGTTTAGAGCTGCCACCAGCTGGTCCTTGAGTAGGTTTCGGCTCGGTAGGATATGTGATCCGCGGGTAATTGTACGAAGAAGCTGCGCGGATCGCCGGTGCCGGAGTTGACCTGTAAGAGCGACAGTCCTCTTGAGTAGGAACCCGCATAGCCTTACAGAAGTCGCTGTTTTCCATTTTCAGAACTGCAGCAATGTGATGTCTCAAACCTCTTGGTTCCTTAATGCGAATTACTTCGTGCATTTCGTGTTTGAGGCCGTTAAAAAATATGTCGATCTTATTTTGTTCACTCAACCCAGGTACCTGAGCTGAAAGATCCTCAAAATCACTAACGTAATCAGCCACTGAACCCAGTTGCTTGATAGCAAAAAGCTTCTTTCCAGGCTCATCCTCTAAAGACTAACCAAAACGCAGAAGGAGTCTCTGTTTGAAGTCTTCCCAGTTACCAAAATCACCTTCGCAAAGCTCCCAATTGAACCATTTCATGACCCGGCCCGTGAGGCTAAGTGCAACCAATTCCAAACGTTCATCATCAGTATAACCACAAAGAAGAAAAAAATATTCCACCAACACCAGCCATTCATAAGTGTTATCGCCATTAAAAGAGGGCATATCGATACGGTTCAGAAGTGTCTCGCGGTTGTGCAAGTGGAGATTCCGACCACGATGACCCGGCGGTGGAGAGGGGTCGTGACGGTGATAGTCGGAGAAAGGGTTGAAACCGGGATTGTCAGTCTCGGAAGCGTGTCGTTTACCTTTGGCCCCTTCATCATAAAGTTTCTCCTCCATTCTCTGCATCATTGCTTCCAGAGAAGATAAAGTTTCCAACTTTTTTGTCACATCAACCATTTGTCGATCGTTCTTTGCTTGAGAGACAGAGATTCTGTTAAACGCGCCATATAAGAACTCGACTTGCTCACGTAAAGACTCACCGGAGCTGCCAAACTCGGTGCTAGAGTGCACTATTGCATCGGGAGAACGAGTGGACATCGCGGACTGTTCGAACCTTGTCACCGCACCAATAATAAGGATTGAGATATGTAAAACAGAGATAAAGATTGAAACTTTGTAGAGATTTTGAAATAAAAATGCAAACTTTAAAGAACTTGAAAAAGACTCAAACTTTCTTCATTAAAACTTCTCCAACAATCACATAGAGCTAATCATTCCGAAGCCCTTCACTAGCCACAAATGATTACACTCTCCAAACATCCAAAGATCTCATAACGATCAATGGCCACTCAAACCCATATTGTTCAAGTTCTAAAACATCTCAAGATAAAGCATAAAAAGAAAACAACTTCTGTGTTATGAAACTTTATTTATATGCGGACACCCTTTTCCCTAAAGCAGAGTCTCCCATTCCATCAGAGGCTCTTCATTTACTTGTCCAACTCAGCATCCAATTTCTCCTTTTGATTATCCAGCTCAGCATCGACCCACTTATTCCCATGTTTCCCTTTCTTCTTGCGCACGTAGACATGAGAGTATGTATCAATATAACTCATAGAAACTAGAAAATATTCATCTTACAAGACATTCGGCCGCTAAGAACCAACCTAGGCCTGATTAAGATTATGAAGCCGACCACTTGGGAAGATTTTCAGATCTCTTTAATTTAGACCTTAAGGGATTATAAAAATAAGAAATCACCAGAGAATTAAAGTTGGACGGACCAATAGAAGCTTTAACCACTTCAGCTCTAAACACACATTGGAATCCAAAGATATTCTCCAACATCTTAGTAAATTTTCAGTTATTTAGCAAATATTTTAGTGTTTTATGTTTATACACTTCGTATTTTTCATTTCAAAAATCTTGTTGTTTTCGTTCTTCTGTTTATGTTTTTTTGGGTCTAAACCTATGTCTAAGATGAAGAATCACTATATAACGATCACCTGTAGTTTTGTAAACTTCGTACCTTTTTCTATGATTAATTAAGTTGTAGTTTCTTCTCCAAGGGGTGTAATTTGTTGAAAGTTATCAGCTTTTTTCTTTGTATGTATAGTTCACCTTAGAATAAGTTATTCTTGATGTATCATAGATCTTTCCATGGTCTCTACGATGCAACAAAATCCACCTTTAATTTGATATACTGACTTTAGAAGAGAGAGAATTAAAGCCAATTTGTTTTGAGCAGATATTGTGCACCTTCATCCATTGAACCAGTATGAAAGAGTACGAAAGCCGGCGTGGTTTTTCTAATACCTTCACAAATACAAGCCTATGTGGATCTTATAGTTGAGATTCAAATCGAAGATGTCCTTAATTAACTAGAATAATTTAAAAAGGGAAGGAGATGCTAAAGATTCTTTTAATGCTTTCAAAGAAAGACACTGAGAGAAAAAAATTGTGTTGCCTTTTAGACTCGTGTGAGACTTGATCATTCGTGTGGAACTCATTAAAAGAGATATAAAGATAGATTTTTATATGAACTAGAAAGACTAGAAATCGATGTGATGAACTAAGTGTAATTGTGTTGTAGAGGTTTAGAATGTTTGGTTGGGTTATCTACTTATTCAATTAGTATGAGAACGGGTTACAATTATTAGAAAATCTTTTTAAGTGTTTATACATACGGATTTACTTCAACATCTGGAAAACTGTCAAGAAAGGGTTGTCTTCACCTACCATGAAGGGTGAAGACGGTAAGGATGCTGTGAAGGATGAAGAATTATGGAAAAATGATGAGAAGGATTTTGCAAAGTACAATTTTTGATGCTATAAATGAATCATGTGTGGGATAAGATAAAACAAGTGTATGAAAGATCATCATATGTCAAAAGAATCAGGTTTGGTATGCTAATATCTTGTTTTGTGATTCTTTGCACAAAAGAAGATGATACAATTGTAAAAAAGCGCTACAGCCAATGAAGCACAAGTTATCGTAAGAATTATAAGGACAAGAAGCTCGTGAAGATACTATTGAGATCTAAAGAAAATAGCTACGTGGAATGTATTACCCACGAATAATCTAGATTAGGGTTTGATTATAGATTTAGGGTTTAGGGTTTTGATTGTAATTTGGGTTTGATTTTGTTGTATAAAATTATGGATTTAGGGTTTTGATTGTAATTTGGATTTGATTTTGTTGTTGTTGTGTGTTTATATAAAAAATATAGATTTAGTGTTTAGGGTTTTGATTGTAATGTGGGTTTGATTTTGTTGTTGTTGTTGTTGTTGTGTGTTTATATAAAAATATGGAATTAGGGTTTAGATTGTAATTTGGGTTTGATTTTGTTGTTGTTGCGTGTTTGTATAAAAATATTGAATTAGGGTTTAGGATTTCATGTTTGACTTAGATATAGGGTTAAAATATAAATTATAATAATTTTTGTTACCAAATTTATTTATTATTATTAATTTTAATTACTATTTTAATAATTAAACTTATAATTATCAAAATTTAAAATTTTATTTATAAGATATATTTTAATTGATTAATATTATTAGATATAAAATTATTATTGTAATAATTGTATTTTTAATTATTCTTATAAATTTTCAATTAATAATTATTATTATAAATTTTAATTATTATTATTATTAAAATTATTATTTAACATTTTTATAATTGAAACCGTAAATTTCAGGAGATGGCTGAGATGCGAGCGACGCAAAGGGAGCAAGAAGCTCTGATCCAGGTTTGCATCGAAGCATAGGTCAAAGCTCAACATGAGGAGATGCATCGTCATATGGAAGAGCGGCTGAAGGCAACTATGGATTCGTTCATGGCGCAAATGGAGACTCTATACCCGCCACCACCATCACCACAGTAATATACTTTTTTTTTTAGACTTTTATCATTGTTGATCGAATATTTGTATAGTTTTGGGGTTTTGTAAATATTTTTCGCATTTTAGTTTAATGAATATTTTAATATTTTTAATTATATATTAGTTACTAATTAATAAATATAATTTTAATTATTAATTAATAAATAAATATTATTATTATTTATTAAATATATAAATTAATATTAAAATTATTTTTTATTTAAAAGTATAGGATCCGTCAGGAAATAACCCTATCAATAAAACTGTCACTAATCCGTCAGGAATTCCTGACGGATGTTTCCTGACAGATTAGTGACGGAACCCTTAGTGACGGTTTATTCGTCAGAAATCCGTCAGGAAGTATCCGTCAAGAATCCGTCAGAAATTCTTGGCGGATTAGTGACGGAAAAGAAATTACTGACCATCTAATACTGACGGACCTAATTCGTAGCGAATCCGTAAGGATTGCCTATTCGTGACGTATTCATGAAGGATTTTTCCGTCACATTTTGGTTGTTTTCTTGTAGTGATATTGAAGAGTTGAAGACATAAATGGGACTCATGGTGAACACTTTCAGCAAAGAAGTTAAGCTAAATTGAGAAATGAACAAAAGGGGCATTGAACATATTGCCATCAAGCGATAGAGATAATGACCGTGTCAAGGGTATGGACACTACAAATCAAATATTCCAACTAACAAAAAAAAAGACTCTTAAATTTGATGCGTCTAAGGGATATGGTCACTACAATTCAGAGTGTATCTTAGGAAAGGAAGACAAATATATAATCAAAATTTATAAAAGCGAGAGGGATTCCAAGGAAGAAGAATCAAATAATTCAAATGATGAAATCGATTATGTGGGTTTCATTAGAAGCTCGGGCACAAACATGATTCTACAAAATTAAAAGTGATGAAGAAGTCGATATTGATATTCAAGTGGTTCCTACTTAGACAAGAAAATCTCACTCTAGTTAAAGAGAAGATAAAGTTGCACACTCTGAATGACAAAAATGAAAGAGAAATTATGCAGTGAGATTGAGAAAAGATAGGATACTCTCCGTTGAATTAATCGAAACTAGAAAAAACAACAAAAACTGAACAAGAGTTCTGAAAAACCATCTTTGGATTGGGATACAGGGAGATGAAACAGGAAAACCAACAACTATTAAGATGTTCTAATAAAGTTTGTTTAGGGACAAAATTTTCAAAGCAACTTGACCATTTAGTTCAAATACATAAATGAAATGAAAACAATTGTTTTCTTTGGTGGTAAACTTGGACACATAAAAATACACTGTTTCAAATTCTAGATTTTAGAAGAAACAACCAAGTGTGGATGAAAAAAATATAATCTTTAGTGTCATGCTGCTTATACTTCCGTTATGCCTAAACCTAAGAAACTTGGATATTTTGAGAGTGGTACCTTATTGATTTTTTATATATCAAAGAAAGTAGGCTTGCCTTAGAGGAGGATCTCCAAGAAGGATCATACCAACCAGAGCTTGTAAATGTGTATTCAACAAAACGATGAAGGATTGAGTGCAGCCTTCCACAAATTCAAGTGTTGGGAAAATGATTTTGAGGGACAAACTGTTCTAAATGGGATATTAGCTGGTATCTACTGTTACGTCTAGAAGTGGCTCTAAAACCATAATAATATGATCCAACTCTGTGGCATCAGAAACTAGAGCACATGAACAATCATAGTCTATCAAATATTGTTAGTTATGAATTGATTAGAGGTATTCCAGAGCTTAAACATGTTTACGGAATCATGTCCGCAACTTGCAAAAATGAAAAGAGGATCAAACTTTATAAAAAAGAGGTGATTTGGAGCATTGAAAGGGATTTGAAAACTTTGATTTCCCTTAGTATGTATACAAACTTTGAAAGAGTATGTGTGGCTAAAGTAAACGCCTTGTGTTTCGTACGAGAGACTCCCTTTGTTCTTGATCATTCGGGGATATTGAAGACATAAAAGCCTATTTTGGACACATTTTATCGAGTCTGCAGTTCTTTTTTTTTTAATTCAATAAAATGTCATTAGCTGAGTCAAATGACTAAGTCTTTAGTTGGAATTTGTAGCAAGTTAGTAGTGGAGTCAGTTGCACTTATGTATCTAACATAGAGGCCTTTATATCTCTGAAGTTTTATTGAATATCAATAAGCTTTTCCAATTTTTGAAATCGTTAAAGCTCTGTTTACAAGTGGTATCAGAACCATTTCTTCTTAAATCTGAATTAAAAACAAAATCAAACACAAGTAAGGATAATTGATAAAGAGCTGAGCATTCCAAAGTTCGATGGTGACTATGAACATTGGTCCATGCTAATGGAAAACATATTGCGATCCAAACAGTGGTGGGATCTCATAGAGACTAGGCTTCCAAGACAAGAAAGAAACATGATACTGTCGAGACCGCAAAGAACTCAATTGGCTGACATGACGTTGAAGGATCTTAAAGTGAAAAACTACTTATTTGCGTCGATTGATAAGACAATCCTCAAGATAGTTGCCAAGAAAGACACTCCTAAGGAAATATGAGATTCGATGAGAGGAAATACTATGGGAACCTAAGAGTTCAGAGTGCTCAACTGTAGAGGCTCATGAGGGACTTTGAGGTGCTTGAGATGAGAGACGAAGATACTATTACAAAGTATTTCTCTCGGGTAATGTGGAAAATGACATGAGGAGCCTAGGAGAAGAAATGCCGGTTTCAAAGGTTGTTGAAAAGATACTAAGAACATTGGTGGAAAGGTTCACATACACGTTGTATGTGCCATATAAGAATCCAAAGACATCACAAAACTGTCAGTTGATGAACTACAAAGTGCATTTATTGTGCATTAACAGAACATGAGAAAGCCAGTTAGGGAAGAGCATGCTCTGAAGGTGGAAGGTAACTGGAGAAATGATGAACGAAGAGGACATGGACGGTACCATGGAGGAAGAGGTACTTATTAGTGTATGGGGAATTACTCAGGTAGGGGAGGCAGAGGAAGAGGCAACTCTGAAATTGACAAGAGCAAGATAGAATGTTTCAAGTGTCACAAATTTGTTTATTTCAAGAATGAATGTCCAAGCTGGGACATAAATGATAAGTATGTGGAACGTAAAGAGGATGTACAATTGATTGCATATGCTGAACTTGAAAAGAAAGATGAAGAAAAACAAGTATGGTCCTTAGACCCCGGTTGCAACAATCACATATGTGGAACCGGGAGTTGGTTCAACAGATTTGATAATGAATTTAGACAGACAGTGAAATTCGAGACAATAGAAGAATGGAAGTGGCTGGAAAGAGAGATTTTGATGCTGAGAATAAATTATCCGAATCAAGCCATCACATATGTTTATTACATTCCAGGCTTCAAGGATAACCTGCTAAGTGTTGGACAACTGCAACAAAGGGGCTTAAGGACTACCATTGGAAATGATCAATGTGAGATTTGGCATAAGGAACAAGGAAGAGTCATCATGATTTCTCTCATGACAAAATATCGAATGTTTGTAGTCTATGCTGAAATTGTGGAAAAGAGATGCAGTGAAGTGTGAGGTAAATGCTTACAAATATCAGAAGAGAAACCTGAGACAAAGTGCAAGAGATATGAGACAAAGGAATGGTGGTTGGATTGCCTAAGTAAAAATCAGAAGGAGAAGTATGTGAAGTATGTCATAAAGGAAAGAAAACTAGGACCAATATCCCATGACGCAATAAGGGGAATTTAAGTAGAAGACTTGAGTTGGTTCACTTTAACATTTTTTGACATATCTCACATGTCTCAGAGAGTGGAAGAGATACATCATCAATTTTATTGACGATTTTAGCCGTAAATGCTGGACGATATTCTTGGCTTAAAAATTAGAAGCATTCAAAGCCTTCAAAGAAATAAAAGTGGCAGCTGAAAGATAAAGTGGGGAATGATAGTAGGATTTTGGTCTTATAAAGGGATATCAATCAACCCACGTTGTAGTATGGGCTTTTATGTCAATCCATAATGGGAGTGTACTAAGCAGTGAGAATGTGTTGGATGCTTTAAAGTCAAGCTGATGTGAAAAAGGGTTTGGGTGCCAAAAGGTCCTAAGTGCAACGAAAGTAAAAATGCATAAAACAGAAAAATGCTTCAAACACTTTGGATGCAAAACAGAGAGAATGCAAGAAAGGTAAAACGAGCAATCAATGGTAAGGTCGTTCCTGAGGACAAAGGGTAACTGACTTGGGAACCCTTCCTGAGCTACCTAAGTACCTAACATACCTCAAACAATGAGCTGAACCCTAGACAGTAGCTCT